>JAZHYW010038317.1:0-23696 GCA_037355805.1 Ixodes ricinus
TCCCTGTGCCCTCTCCCGCGGTGGCCGATCTTTTGGGAGAGGGAGAAGGCGGCCGATGGTCGATGTGGGCTTGTGCGTCACGGTAATCCCGTATTTTCGAAGGACGCGGGCGAGAGTCTCACTTGTCCCCTTTATGTATGGGACGCACATGCGGCTGGAAGGGGGGCGGCGTCTCGTGTTCCAGGAGTGCGACGAACTTTCTTGAGGACTTTATTTAGGAACCTAGCAGGGTAACCATTCCTTCGAAGGTCTTGCTTGATTGTGGTAATTTCCTTCCTGAGAGTCTTCTCCGTTGAGCATACCGTGATTGCTCGCCGGAAGAGAGCGGAGGCCACTGAGGTTTTGTGTGACACCGGATGGCTTGAAGAAAAGTCTAAATATCGACCAGTGTGTGTAGGCTTTCGGTACACCTGGAAGGCCAGGCGGTCGGGGCCTTTAACTGCGCAGACGTCCAGAAACGGGAGGCGGCCGTCAGACTCCAGCTCCACTGTGAACTGAATTGCCGGCTCGATTGAGTTCAGGTGTTTGTGGAGCCGGTCGATCTCACTAGTCTTCACAATGCAAAAACAGTCGTCGACGTACCGCAGAAACAGTGCGGGTCGTGGGGAGAATGTGTCCAGAGCTTTTCGCTCGATCGCCTCCATCGTGAGGTTAGCTACTGTGACAGAGACGGCCGCTCCCATAGCCGTGCCACTGTTTTGCCTGTATAATCGTCCAGCAAAAGAAAAATAGGTGTTGTTTAAGCAAAGTTCCAGAAGGCGACAAATTTCGTTCACACTGAGGCACGTTCTCTCGGAAAGTTTTGTGTCAGATGAGAGTGCCGATCTAGCCACTGTCACCGCCAGGGTTACGGGCACACTCGTGAAGAGAGACACAACGTCGAAGGAAACGAGACTCTCGTCGTCATGCAGTTTGAGGCTAGAAGTAAGTTCAATAAAGTGGCCAGAATTTTGCACAAACGTGTCGGTCTTCCCGGTGAGGGGTGCCAGCAGCCGGTGAAGATAGTTCGATAGCGCACGTAGTGGTGATGTAGTGAAGTCCACAATGGGTCGAAGTGGGACGCCGGGCTTGTGGATCTTTGGTAGGCCGTAGAATGCCGGGGTTGAGCCGTTCCGGCATATGAGACTGAGGTACAGGGCTCTGGACTCAGGGTACTTGCAGAAAATCGTAGAAAGCACCCTGTTCAGAGTTGTCTGGATCCTGGCAGTCGGGTCCTTTGGTAGTGGCGTGTACGCGCTAGTGGTTAGGAGCTGAAGGGCTTTCTCCTCGTAGTTAGCGCGGTCCAGCACCACCGTCGCGTTTCCCTTATCGGCAGGTAGGACAACAATTGTACTATCGTCCCTTAGACTCTGCATGGCTGCCTTTTCTTCCGTTGTGTAGTTCAGCTGCTCACGTCGGTGAGCCGTAGATAGCACGCCGATAGCCTTAAGGCGAGCTTCTTCGCGGATGCCGGGGTCCAATTCGTGTAAGCCATACTCGACAGCAACTGCCATCGACGCAATAGGAGGCTTAGTAGTAGTCAGGTTGAACTTTTTCCCTTCGACAGGACACGAGTTTCGGCGGCAGAGAGCGATCTTGAGGAAAAATTTTCACGAACCTCTTGTCGTCTTCGTGGGAGCCGGTGGTGGACCCTTGAAGGGAGGCCAGTTTCTTCTGGTGGTCCGATCCCCTTCTCTCGGAGGATGAGGCGGCAACCGATTTTGCGAACTCATCGATGGCTGGAAATGAGTCCGGTGCACGGTATTCCAATTGTCTCCGCAGAAAGAAGAGATCCAGGTCCCTCGTCCGGAGGTTCTCGCGGCATTCCTGAATTCTTGCGTCGAGCAGACGACGTTCGGCTTGCTCGACGACCCTATGGCCCTCGGCAGTGTGGACCAGACGTTTTAGGCGTAGGCTCTTCGGAATTACCTGCCTATCCTTGCAGGTCTTGTTAAAACTAAGATGGGCTTTAAAGGCCGAGACAGCGCTGTTTAGGTGTACATACCGCTTGGCAAGTCGGACCACGACCGCACCGTAGTCATTTCGCAGAGACGTAAAAGTGAACATTTTGGCGGACTTCCGCCTGGATAGGTAACAATATAAACTGGTCTGCGGGGACGCTAACCACGGCATTACGTTTCCGGACTGCGGGGTGTCGCCGCGGGGAGCGCCGGGAAAACGAGTTTGAGCAAGTCGTTCACCACCGAACACCAATCAGTCACCCGTGATCAAGGGGCCGAGCTGGCCCCGAAACGTCGGGACCTTCGTTTTAATAAACCGTGGTTAGAGTTCCTTTTACCAGTTTAATTTTTACCTAACCAGGCGGAAGTCCGCCAAAATGTTCACTTTTACGTCTCTGCGAAATGACTACGGTGCGGTCGTGGTCCGACTTGCCAAGCGGTATGTACACCTAAACAGCGCTGTCTCGGCCTTTAAAGCCCATCTTAGTTTTAACAAGACCTGCAAGGATAGGCAGGTAATTCCGAAGAGCCTACGCCTAAAACGTCTGGTCCACACTGCCGAGGGCCATAGGGTCGTCGAGCAAGCCGAACGTCGTCTGCTCGACGCAAGAATTCAGGAATGCCGCGAGAACCTCCGGACGAGGGACCTGGATCTCTTCTTTCTGCGGAGACAATTGGAATACCGTGCACCGGACTCATTTCCAGCCATCGATGAGTTCGCAAAATCGGTTGCCGCCTCATCCTCCGAGAGAAGGGGATCGGACCACCAGAAGAAACTGGCCTCCCTTCAAGGGTCCACCACCGGCTCCCACGAAGACGACAAGAGGTTCGTGAAAAATTTTTCCTCAAGATCGCTCTCTGCCGCCGAAACTCGTGTCCTGTCGAAGGGAAAAAAGTTCAACCTGACTACTACTAAGCCTCCTATTGCGTCGATGGCAGTTGCTGTCGAGTATGGCTTACACGAATTGGACCCCGGCATCCGCGAAGAAGCTCGCCTTAAGGCTATCGGCGTGCTATCTACGGCTCACCGACGTGAGCAGCTGAACTACACAACGGAAGAAAAGGCAGCCATGCAGAGTCTAAGGGACGATAGTACAATTGTTGTCCTACCTGCCGATAAGGGAAACGCGACGGTGGTGCTGGACCGCGCTAACTACGAGGAGAAAGCCCTTCAGCTCCTAACCACTAGCGCGTACACGCCACTACCAAAGGACCCGACTGCCAGGATCCAGACAACTCTGAACAGGGTGCTTTCTACGATTTTCTGCAAGTACCCTGAGTCCAGAGCCCTGTACCTCAGTCTCATATGCCGGAACGGCTCAACCCCGGCATTCTACGGCCTACCAAAGATCCACAAGCCCGGCGTCCCACTTCGACCCATTGTGGACTTCACTACATCACCACTACGTGCGCTATCGAACTATCTTCACCGGCTGCTGGCACCCTCACCGGGAAGACCGACACGTTTGTGCAAAATTCTGGCCACTTTATTGAACTTACTTCTAGCCTCAAACTGCATGACGACGAGAGTCTCGTTTCCTTCGACGTTGTGTCTCTCTTCACGAGTGTGCCCGTAACCCTGGCGGTGACAGTGGCTAGATCGGCACTCTCATCTGACACAAAACTTTCCGAGAGAACGTGCCTCAGTGTGAACGAAATTTGTCGCCTTCTGGAACTTTGCTTAAACAACACCTATTTTTCTTTTGCTGGACGATTATACAGGCAAAACAGTGGCACGGCTATGGGAGCGGCCGTCTCTGTCACAGTAGCTAACCTCACGATGGAGGCGATCGAGCGAAAAGCTCTGGACACATTCTCCCCACGACCCGCACTGTTTCTGCGGTACGTCGACGACTGTTTTTGCATTGTGAAGACTAGTGAGATCGACCGGCTCCACAAACACCTGAACTCAATCGAGCCGGCAATTCAGTTCACAGTGGAGCTGGAGTCTGACGGCCGCCTCCCGTTTCTGGACGTCTGCGCAGTTAAAGGCCCCGACCGCCTGGCCTTCCAGGTGTACCGAAAGCCTACACACACTGGTCGATATTTAGACTTTTCTTCAAGCCATCCGGTGTCACACAAAACCTCAGTGGCCTCCGCTCTCTTCCGGCGAGCAATCACGGTATGCTCAACGGAGAAGACTCTCAGGAAGGAAATTACCACAATCAAGCAAGACCTTCGAAGGAATGGTTACCCTGCTAGGTTCCTAAATAAAGTCCTCAAGAAAGTTCGTCGCACTCCTGGAACACGAGACGCCGCCCCCCTTCCAGCCGCATGTGCGTCCCATACATAAAGGGGACAAGTGAGACTCTCGCCCGCGTCCTTCGAAAATACGGGATTACCGTGACGCACAAGCCCACATCGACCATCGGCCGCCTTCTCCCTCTCCCAAAAGATCGGCCACCGCGGGAGAGGGCACAGGGACTCGTATACAAAATCCCGTGCAACGACTGCGGCGCCTCGTACATTGGGGAAACAAAGAACCACCCCGAACGTTTGCGCAGGCATCGGTACGACGTCCAGAAGAAGGACGTGCAGGGCAGCGCGCTCGCAGAGCACGCAGAGAAGACGGGCCACGCCATCGGCTTCAGCGAAAGCTCCGTCCTCGGCATAGAGAGAAACTGGCGGAGGCGACTCTTGCTGGAGTCGTGGCACATTCAAAGGACCCAAAACAACATAAACCGGTCTGCGGGGACGCTCCCAAGCACTTACGTTTCCGGACTGCGGGGTGTCGCGCGGGGAGCGCCGGGAAAACAAGTTTGAGCAAGTCGTTCACCACCGAACACCAATCAGTCACCCGTGATCAAGGGGCCGAGCTGGCCCCGAAACGTCGGGACCTTCGTTTTAATAAACCGTGGTTAGAGTTCCTTTTACCAGTTTAATTTTTACCTAACCAGGCGGAAGTCCGCCAAAATGTTCACTTTTACTTCTCAACAAGCAAACTGTTTTTGTGGTGGGATCGAGTTCTGCGGATAAATACATGGCATTCTGACTGCAGAGAATAGAATGGCAAGACACCGAAAGGCAGGGTGAAATTGCGTAGTCACATGTTTCTCAAATGCTAAATAAAAAATAAATAAAAAAGAACGCTTTGTTTTAATGTTTTATTTCGTAACTAAGAAATAAATATTGAAGTAAACACGCACTCATAAATACTAATTTTATTCTCGTCTGTAAAAATTCTCCTACAGATTCCAGTGATCTCCTTTCGCATGATTCAGGAGCGCATTGGTTTTGTGCGAAGTTAGGCGAAAAAAGTGTTGCAACAAAAGCACGAGCACCTGAGGATTGGTAGAAAAATGCAGATATCACCACTTCAATATTTCAGAACATCAACTGAAGTGAACAAAAGATCCCAAGTTTAAACTGTTACCATTGCAGTCTTTTTTAGTTTTAAAAGGGGCGTTGAATTGGTTTCTGAGGTAGCCTATTTATGTTCATAGCTCTAACTACTGGTTACAAGCTTTAAAAAAAAACAAGGTTAGATTATACGCGTTTGATTTTTCTATAGCTAGGATTGAAATAACAGTGCAAGCGGGAGATGACTTTATTCATATGCAGAGCTGAGATGCACTACTTCGTCGAAGGGGTGATCGAAACCTAAAAATGCAAACCCTCTCCATTGCCAACATGGTCCCCCTATTTCAACGGCCGCAGTGTTGCGTGGAGAGACTTACAAAAGTAGTCTATCTGCTGGTCGCCATAGGACCCTTTAAATGAGAGAAGCGAGCAATCAAGCACATCATTTTCCCACGAAAAATGTCATTTAGTTTCAGAAACATGCACAGTTAAACATTTATGAACAATGAATATCAGACATCCAACAGCGACCATACGAAATATAAACAAGTAAAAAAAAACGACAAGCTACACGTATTTTACAACTCATTGTACGAAATCGACAAAAGAATATATACGACTTGACGCACCCGTGAAATAAAAGGTACTTGTTGTTTTGTCTTGTGCACTTGTATATTTGTTTTTAGAGCAGAAACGACCAAACGACGCCGAGTAGTCACGTTTCATATCCAATGCGTGCGCACTCTTCGATCATCGAACGAGCGCGGCTCGAGTCGTGTTTATGCGGGAACAACAGTTGGTGCACGCGTGTGTCAACTCCACAGGTCCACATATTGACTCGGAGAGCGTTCTCGCAACGCAGCAGAAGCAGCATCGAGTCAGCAAAGGAACCCACCGGCTCGCCCCGTCTCGCGCAGCAACACTCAAGACGTGAAGCAGCCGACGACATGCTCCAATCTCGGGTAGTGCCATATGTCGCTGTCTGCCCTTTTTTACGTTGCATCCCTTCAATGCAACGTAAAAAAAAGAGAGAAAAGGTTCACACAGGCACGTGCATGCCAAGCAACGTAGAAAACACAGACACATACACACTCACAAACACACGAAAACAACTTTTCAGTAGAAAAAAAAAAGTACTTCATCCTAACACGACATGGAGGACTGTCTGCATCGGCAAACTCTAGTTTCGAGTTCTCAGCGTGCGCTGTTTTAGTTTTTTTTTTTCTTTTCTTTTCTTTCGTCCCGCAGCTGGTTTCGTGTTACGATCCTGCTCGAGTAACTCGAAGAAATATCTCCTTCATATGTCAGGAAAACATCAGATTGCGTGCAAAAAATAAATATGTAATTAAAACAGATATTGTCATGAGAAACATACAAAAAGAAAAAGTTTCACTTGTCAGCGTTACAGAAACACGATGGAGAAATTCGCGCAGAAACGATCATTATAATGAGTCGCAGCATGAAATGACACGAGCTCTTCAAAGCGTGCATTTGGGACAGCGAGGTACAGGCACTGAACGTGACGCGTTGTCAATGCTTCACACGTTCGGTTGCTCGTCGTACTGGTGGATGACGCATGCACGAGTGGATATGCATAGAGCGCGTTGCCAATGCAGGGTTCCATACTCTATACTCGTGTCTTACATTAGGACGAACCGCACAGAACGCTACGGGTCGTCGGAGCCAATCCAAACGCCGCGAGAGTCTCACGTTACCTTATGGGAGGAGCGCAGCAACGCGCGGAGCACTAAATCACGTGACACGTCCGCAGTGCTGGATTGGCTGAAATAGCGCGTAGCGTTTGCTGCGATCTATCGCACAAGGTGAAACGGAATACGTACAACTGTAGAAGAAGGGTGTTTCAAAATGCGCGACGGTGTTGGAGAGGGTTCGTCTGCCCGCCCCGAGTGAAGCCTCGAAATAGATCTCGGATGTCGGAAAAAAAGGGCGTAGAACGGTGCCGCGAGCTTCAAGACATACAGCAATAATGTCTCCATCCGGGAACTCCGCAACGTGACTTTTTTATTTTTATTTTATCCGTATCTGTATTTTTTTTTCAGTTTAAACTCGGAACTATCGCAACGTGAGGGAAGATCTGGATTGAAAGCGTGTTTTTGTAGGGGTGTGCGAATACCGAGTAGCAATGCGTCATTCATAACCTTCGCAGTGAAAAAAGACAGCCAGGGAAACCGGTTATCTCGACATTGTTTAAGGTAGCCAACACAGTGCGCCGTTCGATTCCAACCGGTATTCGCATACCTCTATACTTCGTTTTACTTTTGCGCCCAGACACAGCCGCCATTACGAGCTGATGGGAGCAATCAAACATCGTCAAAAAGCGCAAGTCACTGGGCCTACCTTGTACGTGATTGGTTCAGCGACGATCGAAGACACGCAGAAACATGACGAAAACTGTGACGTTGCGTTTTTGACGTTTTTTTATTGGTTCCATTGGCTCGTTGCGTCAGCAGCGCCTGGGCTTAAGCTGAAACGAAGTATGCGCCGAGAAGCTGAAGGAGAGCAGGAATCGAGAGCAAGTGGGAACTGCAGCACGCCGAGCTCTGTTTCGAATGAATAGTGGGTAGATCCATAGCCTCCTCTATACTCACAAAGCCTGGCATTTCTATGACGGAGCCATAGAGTGTTTAGGAATATCTACAACTTTCTTCTTCATCAGTAACCAGAAGGCCTCCAATACTACGGCACATACGTCATTCCTCGAACGATGTTATTGACCAAAGTTGCCGGACTTGTATTCGAAGTTCTTTTGATATATGGATAGAGCGTTTTATCGTGTGCAGCGCCATTTTGAATACTTTAGCACCATCTAACGAGTGTCGAGGTCCGCGGCCATGCTTAACGGTTAAAATGTTGGCGAAAAGGGCTCCATGTGGCGTCGCTCCTACGTTGGATGTGCTGTTTGGGTGCCCTATCGGACTTAGGGCGCGTATTGTGTTCTTGTGGGTTGCGGTTGGCGTTTTTCAACTCACTGGGAACATTTCTTACCCCGTATTATGGCATCTGCCAGTGCGGCGATTCTGAGAACAGCGGCACTGAACGCGTCACCGATAAAAATCGGAGGTTGAGTGCTCACAATATTATATCAGTTAACAGCGAATGAATTTTCCTTCACGTTTTTTTGCGGTGTCAGATGCAGCACTTTGAGAATATTTTGGGCGTTTCGTGTCGACCACAACAATGAAATATGTGAACAAGGACGCGCGAAATGAGAGCATTGCGGGGAATGATCGAAGGCAGCTCCCTCCAGCTTGCAGAGTTTTATAAATGTTTTAACTAAGGATCTCGTACCAACTAGTGTGTCCTTTGTCTAGAACTGCAAACAGCGAAGTCGAGATAGACTCATTGCCGGACCAAGTGGATCAACGATTCAACAATTCTAAATCGATGCATGAGCATGTCTGAGCAATAGAAATTTAAGCTTTCTTTTCAGCTACGTTTTGTATACCAATTTGCAAAATAAGAAGTACCCAGTCACGTCGTGAGAGTCAACATAAGTTTACAGCTCTCTGCTATCGCGCTGGAGTCGGTGGAAACAAGCCTTCAACTAAGCGTTCTAGATGATAAAATCGAGTCAATGTCGCCACTTCAAAATATTATCGCTACCTGTAAATAATAGCAACCAAAATTAACAAGCGGAAGTAGCAATATTTCCGAGAAATCTTGCACCCACCTTGCGAGCGTTTCCCATGTTCATCGACGGTACAGCGTTTAATTCGGTGCACACTGCATTCACCAAATGTTCCGAGCAAACTCGAAAGGATGGCGTCAGGGAAAAGTGTTTTTGGTTTGTGGACGCAACCCACTGCCGTCAGAGGTTTTGGTCATTTGGGAAGTGGCGGAGTTTGAAGACATTGCAGCCGCAGTTGCCTTGTCCGATCCCGTGCTCGATACAGATGTCCTCCGATAATATTTTGCGCACTCGGTTGTTATTCAATATTGATACGAATGACAGACGATGAGGTAGAAGAAAACGAAATGAACTAATGATTTAATGGAGCGAACTTATGCCGGAAACGAAAAAAGAGAAGAAGAGACGTCGAGAAAGCAGTAGCAAGTGGCGACGGCGGCAGCAACCAGCGTCTTTGCGTCGGCTTAACAGCTGGCTATTGCAAGAGAGAATCAGTGAATGAGTCAGCGATACCGCGCTCGACCTTTTATCTGCTATGCTCGTCATCGCGTATATTCAGGCGGCCTAGAATATTGGCGAAAAAGCTAGGACGAGGCTGACTAGAAAAGTCATTCTCTCCTCCTTATCGTTTAGGCTAGGGGTAAGAGTGTACGCGAATCTTCTAGATGAACGGAGAAGCGTATCTTTTCGATCTAAAGCCGGCGGCAATATTGTAGATGAATTCCAAGCTCGTGTACTTTTGCGCGTTACATTGATGTAGACAGTTTTCTTCACAATCACTACCATGTGCCAATCAGCACACCATCTTTTGCTTTAACAGATATTTAAAAAAATTTGAATCCTCGGCGAAAGAAATGTTAGAGCATAATATTAGCATCAACTGCAAAATGCTTCACAGCTATCGTGGGATCAAATCCGTCACTCAAGCCTCTGGAATATAGGGTAGGAGGCGGGCGGAGCCTAGAACAATGGGGAACACCGGATAGCACTGGTCATCAGTTGGTCCTTTCATACTAAACACAAACAAACTGTTCTCTTTCTGATAAGTATGCTTCCAACCATTGTACAATTATCATGTTTTTTTTTTTTTATGCAAACGCTATACGCGATTCAAAGGCTTTGGTGAACTTTAAAAACACAACATCCGTCTGTCCCCGGTTCTCTACGTTTCTGTTAATGTAATAAAAAACCTTATATCATATCCATAGTTGTGGAACACCCTTGCCTAAACACATACTGATTAGTCTCCGAAATATGATTGCTTTCTACCAAAACTATCAAATGCCCAGCTATTATGTGTTCTAAGGTTTTGCATCATGTGTTCATAAGTGATATTGGTCGATAGTTGTGCATGATAGATTTATCGCCTTTCTTAGAAGTCGGAATAACCGTTCCGCATTTCCAATCTCAGGGAATGATTCCTTTGATAAGTGAAAATCTAAATAAACTATCAACAGATAGTGGAAACACCATTCGGCATACCTTTGCAAAAAAAAATATATATATATATATTTGAAATCTCGTCGGGTCCAGAAGTCTTTTTTGCACATACCGGCACCAGAAGGTGCCGTGTTCAAAGCAATCATGGAGGAGCCGTCTCTCGACATTATTGTGCAGGTTTCGGGCAATTACTATGGTTCCTCACAGCCGAAGAAATGAAGAACGCGGCTCACTGTATCCACGCTTCCACTCGTTTTTTTTTGATTCGTGCTTCTCGTTCTTTTCAGTTAAGGCCGCAATCTCGTCGGCTAAAGAGGGATAACCAGCTGCAGTCAGCGACAAAACTCCATTTTAATTTTTAAGTTCGACCGCAGCCGGGCTCTAACTGCCCGTCAGAGCCAATCGAAGCAGTGCCAAACTGCATCGTCGGGCGCTCATCGCCCGTGTGAGTCTGCTACGACAATATATGGTGCCTGGAAGGTGTCTCCGACTGGATTGTTTACCGCGTCCATACAAGTGGTGCCTAGATTTCCACACGATGACGTCACAGAGCTATCACGCTGGCGCCGGTCGCGACCCTGGCGGCGTCCCAGCAGCGGTATAGTGGACGTTGCAGACGCCTGTTCCGCCGCAGGTCGCTCTCCGGTTCGACGGTCCACGTAAGCTTCAGCGCTCGGTCAGTTGGTACGCCACGAGAGCGACATCACTCGTGTGTTCGCACGTGCTTTTCGCTAGCCTTTCAACGACCGACCGCCAGGATCGCGACATCCGACAGCGTGACACGCCGGTGTTTATGACGTCACTTGTCGGCACTTCGGGTGCACTTTCGATGTACATGGCGTCCCCGAGAACAAATTTACAGGGTTTTTGTTCACCGCAAAAGTAAACTGTGCATCGCCGAACGCTCCATTCTCCGCCCGAAAGTAACGCTAGAGGTTCGAACCAGATGCCAAAGTTTCAGCGCGAATCGATAACTTATTCAAAAGTTATAAATGATCTTCTAAAAAAGGCAATGAGAAAATGCTGGCCGACGGAGCTCTCGAATACATGGTGCTCTATGGCGCCAGAAACCGAAAACAGGCGAAAATAGGCCACATTTTCCCATAGAACTTTTTAGAAAACCACTTATAACTTTTGAATGAAATATCGGTTCGTGCTGAAACTTTGGCATCTGCTTCGGGCCTCTAGCTCTACCTTTCGTCGGAGATTGAGCGGTCAGGCCATTCATAGTTTAGTTTTGCGGTTGAAAAAAACCCTTACATTTGTGTTTGGAACACTCTGTATATGGGCGGAATAGACGCCAAACGTACCAGCAGGGACGCTTTCCGGGCGCCGTACTATCACCGACTGAATAGCTGAATAGCAAATGCACCGCTATCCCACGCTTTTCTTTGTGCGCGATGGACCCGCAGACACGTCGAGAGCCGTGACTCAGCACTTTTTGGCGCTGATTCATTGGCTCGATCTGATTATCAACGGTCGGACTTGAAGTAAACGAGGGTAGAGAACATGTTGCCAGTGCGGTGCACAAACCGTATACTGTATACTTTGTGCATGGAGGCCAACGGTTATCACTATATGCAGGGCTAGGTTATTTCTGCAACTTTTTGAGACAGTTAAATGTGGTACGCCTGCATCGCAGCGTTGGCGGAAACGTTTCTTGAAAGTTTTCGCGTGCGCGAACTCGCTTCTCGGGCGGAATTAGATTGTAGGCCGCACCTGCTGAGACAATTAAGCGACTCGGCTACCGGTGAAAATAATTTTTCGCCTTCTCGATGCTATCTGTCCTCCGACGTCAGGTTAATTATGAGTGCCACATGCAGCCGCTGCGGATTAATTTATGGCCACGACGACGAAGGACGCGCGCTCACCGCTCGGTCGAACGTCCAAGGCCATGAGGATACCTCGAGTAAAACCCAGCGCGGCCTCGTCTCGTTGACGGAAGAAATAAAGTGAAGACAAAAAAATTCGAAGACGTTAATTAAGAGTAACCCGGACGATGCGATTACCCTGTGCAGTGCCGGAGGCTTAATCGCTGCATTTAGGACTTGTGTTGTTCTTTTATCCTCGAGCACGAAGCTTGTAAGTAGGCCTTCTTCAACTTGAAAAGTGATGCAGCACTCTGTTTGCGTGAGCTTGAAGCTTCACCTTTTTTTTATAAAAATGATATCACTGCGGCACAATTTAGTTTTACACAGCCGTTTAGTTGTGTCCCTGTCTAACGTAACAAACGGGGAAGTTAAAAAAAATTCGGCGGCGACTTTGTGATTCTGCTGAACGTGAGTGAAAACACGAGTGACGTCAGTGTTGTATAGCGAAACGTAATGCAGCTTACTTCTGAGAATGAGTTAAAAGCACAGTACGTGCAGCGTGTTTCGAGCTGTGTGAGGTGTTCATTTGCGATACGTTCGACGAGCGTCGCACGTATTGTGACCGCTTTACGTGCAATACGTGTGACAGTGTCTTTGTTGGTATCACGATGGTTCACCTGGTCACGTGACATGGTCGTGGGGTTGGTGTCACGTGACAACGTCATGCTGATGACGTCGTGACGTCACTAAATTTGGCGGAGGTTCGCCGCCCTTTAAATTTCGTGAGAAAAAAAGAAACTGAATATGCGTGTAAATATGCCCCAATACATTTTTTGCGGAAATTTAGCGGGAAATTTGCGTTACACTTCAGCGACCCAGATACGCCACCCACTTGCGTTACACAATCCTGGCATACACTTCCTCGGGGCCTTTCACTCCAGTTTTGTTGCACAATTTAATTACCCCTTGCGTTACACACATCCGTTATACACGTCTTCAATTACACGCTTCCGCTACACCTCTCGCGGGATTTATTTATTTTTAAATAAAACACCAGCCTTTACGAATATTGTGTAATAAAAATGAAGGTAATTTGCTTAAGGTTATATTGAAAATTACAGTCGTAGACGTCTAACAAGATGTCGATCTTCGGTCACTCTCAGTCGTCGGGCAGGTTCCGTCACATGCTTTGTGGTTGGCGATTGTCTGATAACACGCGCTCCAATATTGACGTCGTAGCCGCGGCGTTTGAATATGTCCATCTAAACACAAACGACAGCGAGTGCCTGTAATCCGTTTTACGGGGGTATTCTTCGCCCTCAGAAGCTGTTCGTGCGGTTGTTAAAAGTGCTCTGTCTTCGTACGCTCACGCGATATTAGCGCCCTCTGGATTCTCTGCCTCGATTTGATACTCCGAATAAAGAATGTTAGCTTTGCATCTATGCGTATCCGGCCGTTGACAGTAGTACATGGCGAAACCTTTAACAACGCGCAGTTAGTTGCAACAAGAAATACCTTGTTATTTCAAGCTTACTGTTTGCCGTGTATTCATGGTGTTTTTCGAAACTCAACTGATAGGCACTTCTCAAAGTGTGAACATGTGCCTCTTCAGAATAATGTTTATTATATGCAGTTTTCTTTTTGTAAGGATTTACAGATCTGTGTAACGAAGGACGTCAAGGCTACACCAATGCGGTCTGTGTCGGCAGTGAGATTGCCGTCTTGAACTAGCAAACAGGGCTAATAAAACTCTCCATGAGCTGGGTAGCTGGAGTCACTCTAACGCGCTAAAAATAAACGTGAATAAAACCAAAGCTGTTTTGTTTCAACCAAAAAATAAAAATGCCTCTATCACGACAGATATCGTGTTGGATTCGACCAAAATTGAGGTTTTGACTCGCTTTAAAACGCTTGGTATCATATTCACGGAACGAATGACGTGGGATGATCATGTAAATCATATTTTGGTAAAGTTGTCACGAGTCGTTGGCATATTATGTCGTCATCGCTCCATTCTGCCAGCAAGTGTTAAATTAATCATCTACAACTCTTTATTTCTCTCTCATGTGCACTACTGCCATCTTGTCTGGGGAAATACTACTAATGCAAATTTAAATAAGATACTTGTGCTCCAGAAAAAAATAGTACGAATTATAAGTAATGTTCCATATGATCACCCTAGCAAATCTCTTTTCGAAAGTTTGAATGTATTGAATGTGTATAGTTTATATAAATACCGTTTATGCCTAAGTTACAAGTCCGAAGTCATGAACAATATATGTCATCTTGTCAACCTAGCGTCTTTGACGAAGCGATATCCAATATATTCAACTCGCAACATAGAAAACTGGAAAGTGCCAAATTGCAGAACTACTTACGGTGAGCAGATGTTATCGAATGTATTACCCAACCTACTTAATTATTTGAACACTCAAAATATGGAACTCGTAACATCAACACCGAGAGAAATCCGATCCTTTTTTAAGAGTGTAATTTGATGACTTTGATCGAGCAATGTTCTAGTGTCCTGACGTATGTATAGTTATTATGTCTGTTTGCCATTAGCTTATAATTTATCATAACTTAAATAACAGTGCTTAATCATGCTCTCTATATCTCTGAATATGCGTGCTTTTGCTGTGATAATCATAGCTTTTTATTGAATTGTTAGTTGAATTTGCTCCATTCTGCAATGTCATATTTTGAATTGTCGGTCTGATACATTTCGCTATTTTTGTTAACTAAGCTTGTATTTTTTTTTCTTTTTACTCTGTGTTCTTTGTGAGCTGCCACTGCTGCTGATTGTAGGGAGGGGGCCGAGGACTCGTCAAGCTGCATTTATGCAGCTTTTTTCCTCGGTCTCCTTCCATCATGCATGTGATGGAGAAATAAACATTTATTATTATTATTATTATTATTATTATACGGCTAGGAGGATATAATGGGTTAATCGTAACAATACCACAATTAAGTAACCAAAATAGAGTAATTAACTTTTGATTTGGTAAAACGAAATATATGCTTCCAAAGAGTATCTTTTTGCGCGTCATAAAAGCCACTAAATAAAACAAATTAAAAAAAAGCTGAGCGCCGATGTGCGCTAAATTTTCCACTCTTGCAACATGCACAAGACGTTGAAAAACGTGGATGATGAAAAACGGAAAAACACGCGGGCACGTTATCGCACGATAGCCTTGCTCCAGCTGCACGAGTGGTCCCTTTAGCACTCCACCGTGTTTTTCAGGTGCTCCAAGTTTTAAAAAAATTATATATATAAATATTGTTTAATTTATTTTGACTTTAAGTTAAGCTCGGCATGAGTGTAATTGGAGTGATATAATCATTTTCAACATTTAAAAAGATTAATTATTATCGTGACGGCTGAATCCCTATATAATGTGCGCTAGGCAGTATAACTCACCCGCACAAATCGCATTAGTATAGCTTTCACGTGTTTTTTAGATAAATTTGCAAAGTCAAAGAAAATGAAAACACCCTGCATTTGAGTCAGGCAGAAAAATACTACGATTGTGACTGTCTTTTCTAGGAACGTTAGCTGTACAGTACCCTTTTCATAGAAACAGCTATATATATTATCCATATATATATATATATATATATATATATATATATATATATATATATTTTTTACAGCGATGGTAGCATTTAGTGGGAAGCTTCTCCGTTTCGCGCCGTCGACCGTGCTCCATTTCGACGCGGGCCATTTTCGGTACTCTGCCAAACCATTCCACAGGCCGCTGATAACAAGCAAGATAACAAGCAAGCAAGATGACGTGCATGCATTGCAGCAAGATAACATGCACGCTCAGTAAAACAGTCCCCGCCGGGCAAGCTGGCAGCGCACTGGTATAGGGACTCATCTGACCCAGAATTAGCACGAACAACAATTCTCGGGAGATACGCAGATAAAACTGCCTTAAAAGTTTGCGACGCGTTCTGTATCAGAACGCAAGGGAAAAGCAAGTGCGTTAGCGCCCCCTTTCATGCACCCGACAGATACAGAGTTTCATCAGTGCGTTAGCATTAGTTCCCACATGACAGGGAAACGCTAACGGCGTTCGTCTGTGGACAAAATAGTGGAGTAGTGAAGGACAAAAGCGAGAGGGAGGTGACGTCACAGGGCGGAAGCCAATGAGCGCGCGCGGATGCATGGGGCGAGTCTGGAACTTGCAGGTGTGCGGAGCGCGTATGCCTATGGTTGGTGCTACAAACTGGAGTGCGAACCAGGTACTAGTGCTGGTTCAAGTAGGTGGTAAAGAATTAAATGAAGATCCTTTGGTGGTTCATTAGGGAAGGCGCTAGTATCACGCTTGGGAAACGACACGAACGTCCTCCTTTGGGAAACGCTAACACTGACCCCGTAACGCAGCCAAAAAGAGGCAGCAACAAGTAGAGGATGCAAAAGAAAAAGCCAATAGAGAAAGCCGAAACAAAAAAGTGAAGGGGTCAACGTTAGCCTTTCCCCAGAGTGGACATGTGTGGCGTTTCCCAAGGGTTATGCTAAAGAATTACCTGAGGATCAACAAAAGGATTTTCGTTTAATTTGTTCTAAATAAATAGCTAGAAAGATGGTATTATTAGTGTGTGTTTGTTTCAATAAACTTCCATTTGAGAGTGCACTTCGTCTTTTCTACTTCCCTGTCCCTGTTTATTCGGCGCTTTTCGCTTAGCACGTGTGACTATTTGTATCGAAGTGACGTACGAAAACACGCTGCCCCCTTACGCAGAGCAGCTGAAATGCTGTTTACCTTATACACCCTCATTGGTTCCAAAACACTAGGGAAATTTCGTCCGGTGTGTTACTCGGTTTAATACAAAACCTTTATGGTTTATTCAGTCCATCTGCCTAGAAATTACACCTTAGCGCCTTCGACGCCACACCTTTGCAGTCGCTGTGTTTCACCTTACGGGTTACGTAAGTGTTCACAATTTTTTTCGCTAAAAACTGACTGTTCTAGATGCTATATTGTCCAAAGTTTTGTGCAACCATATGAAGCCAAATATATCTTATTACGTTTCATCTAAGGTACGTACCTAAAAGGTGTCGCATATCCTGAAGGCCCATGCAGTGACAGCCTGTAAACATCTATTATTGAACATATTTTTGTTTTGTATTCGCCTATAGTAAATCCTCCCTGTGTGTCTTTTAATTAAGCGCATGTGTGCAAACGTATATTGTCGTACGATATTCTGCTGTCAGGTCCAGTATTGTATTTTATTTATTTCTTTATTTATTTATTTACAGATACTACCACCTTCTCATGGAAGGCATTGTAGGACCGGGGGAAAGGTACAATATTAGGGATCTCAGTGCGATAAAGTTATTCACAACCGTACTAACAAGAAACCACAATGTCACAGTTCCCACAAAGCTAACACAACTAAAAAAATAGCAACAATAGCAAGAGAATGCTCTTTCAGAAGTTTTTACCTACCACACGCACACGCGCGAGCAGTGAAGAAATGACACATCATTCACAAGTAAACACGATAATTCAAGATTTTTAGATCACAATAACATGGGGTTCATTTATACAATGAAAAAAGCGATACTTTAAATAATTCTAAAGATGATGCACTTATAATGTCAGAAGGTAATTCATTCCACTCTTTTACGTTGTTAGAAAAAATGAAACTTTGACAGCAGTCATTATGACACTGAAATTCTGCAAGTGATAAGCTATCATAGTTTCGTGTGCTTCTCGCGGATTTTAGAGAGACATAGCGTGACTTGTGTATTCTAAAGCCATCGTTGATCAGTGTATATAAGAAAGTGAGTCCTATTAATTTTCCTGCGCGTTTGAAGGGGCTGGATACCTGCTATGCCGTAAAGTGTACTCACAAGAATCTAGCCTTTTATATTTGTTGTAAATGAATCTAAGGGCTTTCATTTTGTATTATGTCGAGTTTGTTTATGTTTGATGACGTGTGCGGATCCCAAATAATATCGGCATATTCTAAGAGTGGCCTTACGAGTGTTTTGTAAGCTTTTAGTTTTGTTGCTGATGTAGAGTGTCTTAGGTTACGTATAAGATACCAAAGTTTAAACATCGCTTTCTGACACAGCAAGTCAATGTGGGCATTCCATCTGAGGTTAGAAGTAATAGTGACACCAAGGTATTTGAAAGATGAAACCTGTTGCAGAAGAAAATTTTCTAAGCTGTATGAAAAGGGCAAAGGAGTCTTTATGCGGGTTATAATCATAGAGACACATTTTTCAAGGTTTAAACTCAGTCGCCATGTCTGGCACCAATCGCCGATTTTGGTCAGGCTCGAATTCAAATCAGCTTGGTCTGCGACGTCTTTGATTTCGGAAAATATTACAAGATCATCAGCAAACAGACGGACATTAATATTTATATTGTCTTTTACTAGATCGTTTATATATACATAGAAAAGAAGAGGACCTAAAACAGATCCCTGTGGTACGCCGGAACGTACCGGCAGGGATGGTGATCTTTACCCTTTTACCTCAACAAACTGGTGCCTATTGCATAAGTAGCCTGTAAGCCAACGAATCAGTTTGTCATTTAATAACATTTTGGATAGTTTTCAAAGAAGTTTAGGATGTGAGACTCGGTCAAAGGCCTTCGCCAAATCTAAAAATATAACGTCCGTCTGTCCCCTTTTGTTAATGATTTCTGAAAGGTAATGAACCGTTTCTGCGAGTTGCGTAGTCGTAAAAAGCTTCCGCCTAAAACCATGTTGTTCAGCACGAGATAATATCATTTGTTTCAAGGAAAGAAGAAACATGATTATGAACTATATGTTCAAGCAGTTTGTTCACCGCGCAAAGCAAGGAAATTCGGTCTATAATTATTAGTGTCACTAGTACTCCCTGAATTATGGATAGGAATGACTTTCGCTCATTTCCAGTCGTTTGGTACTGAGCCTTCTTGTAGTGAGTTATCAAATAAATAGTATAAATATTTAGAGCACCGTTCGGCGTATCTCGTTAAAACCTCTTTGGTATATATTGTCGGGGCACGCACTATTTTTATTATCTAAACTGAGCAGTGAGGCGAACACTCCTTCCTCTAAAACAACAATGTCAGGTATTGGCAGTGCATCAGGAAAGCCTGAGGAACACGGTATGAAACCGTTGTCAAGAGAACACGCTAGAAAATTACTGGTTAAAAGAGGCCGACATTTCTTTGCCTTAGTTATGTCCGATCCACCGACAACTAGTTTATCTACCTGTTCCTTCTTAGGCGAAATGTATCGCCCAAACTTTTCCTGGGTCTCTTTTTAAGAAGCGAGGCAAAGAGAGGTTAAAAAATATATATTTTGAATTACGTATAGACGTATTTAGTACCAGTTTTTGCTCTTTCATCTTCTCATCGTATTCACCCAGAGGAAGTATGCGTTTATTTTCCCGCAGGCTCTGAATCCTACACTTTAAGTGAATAATATTGCGCGTAATCCATGGTTTGCTGTGATCTTTGGAGCGAAGAGCTCTGATTGGGACATAAAGCTTTAAACACTCATAAACGAAGTTTTTGAAAAATAACCACATTTTTTTAACATTGTTTTTTGGAGAAGAATAAAGACCAGGAAAAACATCGTGTCTAACATCAAGTAGATCAATTACACTTTCGTCAAGTGCTTTTCTAAAATCGTGCACTGTTCGCATGCTAGGAGGAGCAGGTTTAGTGCTCGCTACACAGGATGGATTATCCTCAAAGACAACAATGCTATGATCACTTGAAACAGAAACACATGATCAAGAGTACTTGACGCTAAAGCTTGAAGACGTGTGGGTGTGGTGACGGTTCAGAACAAGTTTAGATTGAACGACATCTCAGCCAACATGGCAGAATGAGGACAGTTGTGATTCTGGGGCATGGATTTTTCCAGTTAATGTTAGGAAGTAGGGGTGTGCGAATATTCGAAACTTCGAATACTTCGCGAATAATGCTTGCTATTCGATTCGATTCGCTTCGAACTTTCGCTGTTCGAAGTATTCGAGTTCTTCGAATACTTCGGAAACTACGAATAACGCGGAACTCGCCGATTAGTGTCAACTCGCGGTAGAGTTCCCTCTCTTGATTTTGGACTGCGCAATATGATTTCGAGCTTGGCAAACCCAAAAAGCCAACCTAAGTTCCTTTTTCTTATTTTGTTTTTTATATGATGCACTGGAAAGTTATTTGCGGTAGCGCGATCTATCCTCTGCTTGCCATGATGTCTGGATTCCGGAGTTGGCGAAGTGGTCGTGACGCAGACGCTGCGATAGATTTGATGAAGTTTGCAACGGCACGTGCATCGTCGAAGCACAAACTGCGACGGACCACTCTCACTGTTATGGATTCGGATATGGATTTACGGCTGACCTCGGCTGTCGGCGATATCTGGCTCGTGTTATTTTCCGGTTCATCAGTTTGCCGGTATTCCTTTTATTATTTATTTCTACCCGTTTTCACTGATAAAAGTAAAACTTGCTCCCTTCGCAAAAAAACAAAACAAAAAACGATGTATTTTTAATTTATTTCTTTTTGTGTCGCCCTCTATCGGCAGAACTCTTGCACACGGAAAGAGATGGCGCAAAGTCAGAGCGTCTGCGGTCTGCGCGGCGCAATCGCACGATCATCGATCATCATCCAAAACAAAATTAGGTTGTTTGTACGTTTATACAGCCTAAAACTTGGTCTACCTCAACGGGCGACGAGTCTCCTAGCTGTAGATGAGAAATTTAGCCAGTGCAGTACAACCGCTAGCCTGGGGTCTTTAACGTGCACCACGCAGTAGTGATACACGACCGGACGCCGGTACGATGCTCGTCCTGATCGAAACGGGCAGGGGTGGGGATTGAGCCCAGGATCCCTGGGTTCTGCAGCGCGAGCTTTCGCTCCACGTGCTCCGAGCTGGTGTGCGCTAGCCCACTCGGCCACCGATCCCCCCAGCACGATCTCCAACTCTGCTGTGGCCTGCCGACCCGCCTGCGCTTGTGTACTTCGGTTTACGTTCACGTGGTTTCGTTCACCCGCTTAAAAGATTTTGCACAAAGTCGGTGCAGCTGCGCGACGCAGTCTTCGACTTTGTATTGTGGCTTGCCGACCCGCCACCGCTTGTGTACTTTCGTTTACGTTCACGTAGTTGCGTTCGTCCGCGACGCGATCTCCGACTGCGTTGTGGCTTGCCGACCCGCCTCCACTTGTGTATACCTTCATTTACGTTCTGCACTTCACTCCTTGAATGGTGTTTTACTGACTGATATTTTATTTCATCTGTTTTTTTATCGGTCACATGTGTGACATTTTTCTTATTGCAATAAAACTGACATTTTTATAAATGTTTGTTGAAAAAAAAAGTCCAGTTGTGTTTTGATTGAGCATTCTTGTTTAAAAGGCAACACTGCTCCTAGAGCTTTTTGTTTAACTTGTGATTCAATCAATAGCTTATCTGCCATTACAATCTGACTACAAATATGTACTTGGTTCTGATGTAACCTAATTAGGTTTGGTAGTATTGAAAATTAAATTTGCAAAGTTTATGGGAAGGATTAAGACAAATTGAAATACTGAAATAAGAAAATAAACATATATCAGTGAGTAAAGGGTGTAGATAGTTCACTCAGAAATAATATAAAAAACATCCACTGACCCATTTTACTTCGTTTCCAAGAGAATATTTCAAGATAAGAGACTTGTTTAATGAAAATCGTTCAGGACAAGACGATAAGTGCATGTCAATCTTCAAAAACCACAATTAAAAAAAAATGTTTTCTTAGTACATTTTTGCCTCAAAGAGCAGTGTCTCCCCTTAATTCACATCAAATAGAAAATATTTGTTTTAAAAAATGTTCTTATTCGAAACTACTATTCGTATTCGAAAAATATTCGATTCGATTCGATTCGTAACCTTTATTATTCGATTCGATTCGCTTCGAAAGATTTTGATATTCGCACACCTCTATTAAGAAGGTTAAAATCTCCTGCAATAACAACGTGCTGGTTTTTCTGCATGATGGGCGTGAGTATACGAGTATAAATTTTCAAGAAACGACCAATTTGCATCAGGAGGGCGATACACACTGCCCACTATAATGGGAGGTGAAAAAGAGTTTATTGTAGCCCAGCAGGGCCTCAGTGCTGTCAACGCCATCCATAACAGAAAACTTCAGCGTGTCTCTGAGTAGTATCGCAACTCCTCCGCCTTGAGAGCAGTGATCTGTTCTAATAATTGTATATCCCGTAGGCACAATTTCCGAATCATCCATAGAGCGGATAGCCATGTTTCTGTGATGACCACAACATCGGGATCATGTTCAACCAATAAAATGTCAAGATCTCGAAGTTTCGTTAAGAATACTCCGAGCATTGACATTTATCAGCTTAAAGTTACTTGGCCCAAAAGGTTTACGGCACGGTCGTGAAGATGAAGGAGCGAATTGCTGCATTTTCACGCTGAGCGGTGTCGAAGTTCCAAACGAATGCGTCACCAATGATGAAACGCCTGCCATGGACAAGTCTAACCTTGCCTTTGCGCGCTCGTTCGGCTCGTGCGCTTTTCCATAAATTATGGCGCAATGACTGCACACCGACTGCGAGTAGTGTTCGCCATTAGATATGTTGGTGCCCTGTGGTTTCATAGCGTTTTTGAATAAAGACATATTTTCATTGTAATCGTAAAGACGAATTGTGACTGGTCGTACTTTGTTTCGTTGTCCCCTCCCGAGCCTGTGCATGCGTTCAATGGAGGTGACCCTTACACCTAGAATGCTTTCAACTTTGTTTATGGTGACATGCTCTTTTAAGCCGTGGAATGTCACGTTAGCAACTTCAGGCAACTCCTTAAATTATAAGATTATTGCGTCATGATTTGTTTTCGAGGTCTTCTAGTTCGAGTTCAGTTTGTGAAACCGAAGATGTAAGGTCTAATATTTTATCTCGCAATCTTGAAAACATTTTAAATTTCTGTGCGCAAGCTATTGATCGTCAGGTCGATGTAGTCTAAGACGACTATCGAGTATTTCTAGCGCTTGATCGAGGGATGATTTCCAAGTTTGATGACCGCTACGTCTTAAGCCATTTTGTTCTGACTTTCCAGAGTCTGACTGAGCAGTGCCTCAATTCTAGGCCTGGGGTTCAATTCAACATCGCCCAACAAGGTCAACTTGATTAGTAAATTTATAGCACTCATAAAATCAGAACATGACTGTGGGCTTGGCAGCAGTAAAAGACAGATGTTTTTGGTCTTGTAACAGTCAGAATCAAATTCACCAACCTGCGTAAAGAACGAAGAACAGTTTAGTCGTCATGTTCGTATGCTGCCGCCAAGCCCAGTGGTCATGCCGGGTTCTGTCAGTCTTATATACCTAAAGTACCGCGTTTTCGTTTTTTTTTTTTTTCAAAAATTCGGTGTTTTTTTTGTGTTTAATTTCAAATTTAATTTTCGTTTTTTTTGTGTATATTTATGCCTACAAAAGATAATGTTTTTTTTTCTGTGAATATAAAATAAACACCAACAGGCACCGGATCAGATGATTCCTGTAGCCCTGATATTTGGGGTCACTAAAAGAATAACAACACAGAT
>JAZHYW010038318.1:0-13235 GCA_037355805.1 Ixodes ricinus
AGTGACCAGCACCACTTGATATACAAGGATTTAAAATACGTATTAAGAATTATTCGAGTGTTTGGTATTTAGTATTCAATTACATATTCAAAAATGTATTTGTCAATTGTATTTAAATACCAAAATTTAGCATTTTAAATCACGCTTTTCAAGTAAAGCCACAAATACATTTTTGAGCACTGCTCTTCACAGCAAAATGTAATGGTGGCCACACTCCGCTAAGGAGCCCATGTGCAGAGTTCATGAAACTTGCTGTTCTCTGCGCTGAGTAAGTATTGAAAAAAAATAAGAGTCGAAAATATATGAATGGGATGGGTACAATCATTGCATTTCTGGTTGAATGATTTAGTTTTTTGAGCATGTGGAATTAACGGCATGTAAAAAAACGGTTTGATGCATCAACCCAGCCTTTTAAATTAATCTTACAATGAATATATTGTTATTCCTTATGTTTCCTACGGATATAAAGTTATGACAAGCAAATTTTACCTTTAGAGCTGCAACATTATTTTTATCACTTATGCCTTATTATAAAGAAAATCAACTTTATCTTGTGTTTGTATTCAAATAAATTTTTTACAGCATTTTTCCCATCCCTCATGTATACCGTGTCGAAACAGCCGGCCGACGCAATGTTTGCGCCGTTATGTGGTCACACGAAGAATGTAAGTGAATAACCTTTTTATAAAGGATGCTGGGTTGTTTAAACAACGCAGTTAGCCTAAGAATACCAAGACACGAAAATAAAGTCGCAAGGACGATTAGGTCTCGTCTCTCGAAACTCTGAAGGTGAATGAATATTCTATTATTAACAATCTAGAATTCAACACTTCTAGTTGATGATGGTTCTTTTACCACAAATAGCCCCATGTGGGCCCTTATATATTACGGAAAGTTATTTTTAAAACTAATTTCGAAACGTGCGTAACACTGTATTGAGATTAATCATTCGAATAGCTAACTTTTTTTGCGTTGAATATTACTTGCGATCGGCAGTTCGGCGGGCCTCTTCGATCGTCTGTTCCACGCTGATACTCCTCAAGTAAATTTTAATATCTAAAAATTATACTTCGGGATTAAGAACAGCGCAAAAGGCGAAGGACTAAACGAAGAAATAACACGGACGTAGCGCTGACTTACAACTGTGTTTATTGATCGCAAAATCCCAATATATGCATGCGTTTTCACGAACAAAAATTGAAGAAAAAAAAGTGGAATTTAGCCCACGTGATACATCACCAACAAGAAGGGCGCCACAACACAGCCGTATAGAGCACGTGTTAAAAAGAAAAGCAAGTGAAGGAACTAGAAAATTTGTGACTTTGCCTGATAGGGCCACGAAGGGCTGCTTACGCATGCAGCGCCAAACCTCGTTATCTCGACCGCCTCCAGAATTTGACGAATAAGCTTGTCCCTGTGACGCTTAACGACCTCACACCATTTGAAGTCGGGTAGGCAACCTCAGTCACGGCAATCAATGCCAAAATTACCAGACATGGTTTTGGAGACACTCTAGGCGTGCTCTCTTAACCTGCAGTCATTGAGACAGCGCACCGTCTGGCCAACATAAAACCTGCCACTTGTTAGGTTGAGAGAATAAACAATCCTCTCAGAATACGAGACGAAGCGATTCCAATGTGCAGTGTTGCAAGCCATGGCCTCCCTCGAAGAGGTGTTAACCGCTCTGAAAAAACCTTGACAACTTGTCCCGAGCAGAGAATAACACGTCGACGTCACACCTGCCCGGAATGCCTTTTGGGTTGTGGGCCAAGCCGTGTATATAGGTGCCACTACCAATGTGGAGTTTTCTGTCAACATCTGCGGACGCATTTTTTTCCATATCCGCATAACAGCTTCGCTGTAAAACGAACTGTATAGTGTAGTGATACTTTGTGCGTGTGTGTGCCAGTTGTTTCGCTGGCCGGGCCCGGCACTGGAGTGCCCTTGTTTCGTTAAACGTGTTTTTCGATTTTTATTACTTTATTTCTCTGCTTATGCAATCCCCGTGTGGTGCACTGAGTTGTGGATTATTGCTTTGGAGTTTGATGACTTTAATCGTGAGTATACACGCTTCACAAGAGCTTTTCGAACGAGCGCGCTTTGGGTCATGTGTTCAACCTTAAGACCTAAAGTTTATTGTCTACGACAGACTCTAGGCTTGTCTTCTCCTTTTAAGCGACAGTGTTATGGCTCGCTACGAGTACCGATATCTAGTCTATCAGAGTTCATTTCGACTTCGCGGAGTTCTGTTTTCGTGTCATGTTTGTAATAAACTCCTCGCTGTGTTTAAATTTATTCTAATTGTGACTGTTTCTCCTTGCCTATTTCCTTTGGATGTGCACATTTATATGGCACTTTGAAAAGTTTGACGTGGTGAAGGTATCTGAAACTCAAGCTTTCAAGATCGATGGCGTAATAATGGAACGTTGTCGCCAGAGTTATGCCATCAAAGAGTTTACTCTCTTTTTTTGTCATCATCGCACTTTCATACTGCTTTTCGCCTTTCTATATTAGTGAAGTTCCAAACGCGAGCTTCTTGCTTCCTACTATGTGTGGCGAGAAAACCTCGCATCGCTTTTATTTACTCATCGGGAGCTTGTAGCACGAGCACCAAACAGTCGTAATCGCAGAACGTATGTGCATCTAGTTACGTGCGCTGCGACTTTTTCGATGTGGAATGTGCCGCGTACATATCTTATACACAAATCACACGGCAGCGTAAAGGTACCTTTAGCCCAGGTACCTGTAGTAAAGGAAGCTGGTGAACGTGATCACATGGCGCATAAAGGTCCCTTTCGCTAAGGGAGGACCTGTGTTAAACGGAGCTCGCCGAGCTCCCTTTACAGCTACAGGGAGTAGCCTCGAACCCAAAAACTCCAAATAAAAATCACAGATATATAAATATATCTTGTTTAATGCATTATAACAAATTGAATATATATAAGTAGCGAATTACGAAATGATTGTGGACACAAATGCGATGGTATAATACATTAACGAGGAACGCATACTCCAGCAAGCAGGTAGCAGCGGCGGCACGTGGAAAAGAATGTCTTCTACGAACCCGAACGCGATGGACCACTGCGAGCTCTTGTTCGAGGTTCCAGACGAGTCGTCCGACTCTCCCGCCCAGGACCTTTTATCCTCGTCGTCACCCATTCCTTTCGATAGCGTCAGTGGCATGTAGAGTTGTTGAAATGGTAAATAATGGTCAGAAAGGCGGCAGATACAGGAGCCAAGCAATGGCGACCATCATTGTTCTCCGTTTTTATTTCCTCTTCCTTTTCCCCCAATCTATTAACAAACTCCCACCACTACACTACAAAAACTGCGCGTGAAACCGATTTCGAGGAATAATTGTTTATCACGTGCTCCTCTCGCGGTTAAGCAGGAATGCAATTGACATCAACTTAAAGTGCTCCATTTATTTATCGTGTGATCAAGAACGCCATTTACGACAGGTACCTTCAGCTAAGGGACCTAAGCTAAAGGCACCTTTACGCTGCCGTGCGAATGGGGTATTAGTCGGATCCGCGTTCAGAGTAATGGCGACGTGGCCGATCGATAGCATCGCTGTGGTCGGCCATCCACGATTGGCCGAATGCTGACTTTGATGTCAGCAAAGGATTTCTAATCGACGGAAATAAGAGTAATGTAAGAACTTCGATTTTGACGGTGTTGGCAGTATTGGTTTAAAAGCTTAATGATTTTCAGCTTGCACCATGCTAATTACAAACACCATCGAACTTTTGTTCACAGGGTAATGACGTCAAGAGCGGTAACCATAGGAGGGTGCCATCAAAACATCTCGCCACTAATAGGCTGGTTCGCTCAAGCCCGGTTCACACAGTTGCGTTTGACTGCGTTTGACTGCGTTGCGGCAGCGAGACACCAGGACATCCCTGCTGCTTATATCGCGTGCCAAGAAGATTTCTTGTATTGGATTCCACGCTTCATACGAAGCACAGATGTGCCGGTGACTCGCTTTCGGTTCTCGCCGCAACGCAGTCAAACGCACTCAAACGCAAGTGTCTGAACTGGCCTTTAAGCCTGGTTCACACAGTTGCGTTTGACTCGCGTTTGACTGCGTTTGACTGCGTTTGACTGCGTTGCGGCAGCGAGAAACCAGGACATCCCTGCTGCTTATATCGCGTGCCAAGATGATTCCTTGAATTCGATTCCACGCTTCATACGAAGCACAGAAGTGCCGGTGACTCGCTTTCGGTTCTCGACGCAACGCAGTCAAAGCGCACTCAAACGCAAGTGTCTGAACCGGCCTTAAGACCCGTTTCCTTACGTTACGTTACGTTACGAATGCTTATGTCCAAGTCACCGGGAAATCTGTGCTTCGTATTAAGCGTGGCTGCAATTCATGAGACAGCATGGCACGCGACATTCTAAACACGAATGTTTCGGTGACGACATGCTTGGACGGATAGTAACCGTGGCAACCAAGAACACAAGGCCCGTCGTAACGTAGCGTAAGGAGTTGAGCTCGGTTTAACTTTTAAAGACTGGTTCACACTGCACCGTGTTCTTACGTTATGTCTAAGTCACCAAAACATTCGTGTCTCGAATGTGGTGGGCCAGGTATACCTCCTCGATTTGGTAACCACGCTGAATATGAAGCAGAGATATACCGCTGGCTTGTACGTAAGCTTACGTAGCGTAATCTAAAAAATCGGGGTTGTGTGAACCAGCCTTATAACTGAACTATAAAATCTTTTACGCTTGTTGTACAACGCTGTCAAGGCTACTACGTCGAGCGCGTGCATACGAAATGATAAATGAAAACCCACGCTCTTGCCAAATTTTGTTTTGCGTTGTACTAAAAAGAAAAAAACAGTGGGACTTGGGCGCCTGCAGCATTGACTGCGTATCGATAGGGAGTCATCTTCGTGTACATCAGAGCTGTGCAAGCGCACTCATTCCTTTACAGATGCTGCCGAAAGTGAAAGGCTTTTTGGAGGTGGAACTTTCAGCATTCGCGTGCGTGGCGTACGGTCTTACCACTTTACAGAATGACAAATAATTATGTGCTGGGCTTGTGAGAAAGAACACTGTGCCGTTGATTTATGGACATTTACATCTGATGGACAGTTAAGATGCTGCCTCACTTCGAGATGACGTGAACGGGTCCTCCCTCTATTTCAAATCTCGAGCTTTGGTGTGTCTCTGGAGGTTGGAGTACGAGAGGCCGGTTCAAAGGCGAGATATGGAAGGCATGACGAGTGCGCCTTAAGTGCACTTCTAGTGTACGGTTAGCACACCTGAGGTGTGCTAACCGTACACTTAAGTATACTTTATTTTTACAAGAAGGGTACTTTAAGTTTTATTTTTAAAAGAAGGGTGCTTTAAGGTTTCTGCAAACTACTAAATACGTTGTTTTGGAGTACACAAAGCGTACTGACAATGTGATATTAGTATAGACTAGTATAATTATAGAATACATATCTGTTTTATAAAAGTGAACAAATACATGTTTTCAGTGTGTTCACTGAGTACACAATTACACTTCTAGTGTATTGCCTTTCACCAAAGGCCGTTTTGAAATGTATCCCAAAACACCGTTTTCTTTAGTAATATTTGCTATTATTAGAAGGATAGCTCTAAATACTAGTCTGAAAATATAGCCTTGCAGCTTTGAATAGGTCATGAGTCCCAAGGACTTTCTACATCCTGCCAACACCTAAAAATGTTGCACCTTCGAATTCATCTTTCACTTCGCACATGGTTGCCCCAACCAATTCCGTGGCCGCGGTATTTTACATTTTTTCTATTTGCATCACGTATATTTACGCTGACAAGTTCTATATGCGGTTTCTAAAATTATTTCTTTCTTCACTACGCGGCGCTCGCAATATCCTCAAATGCTAGAGAAACAAAAATGTTTTCCTCATTCACCGCGTGAAATTAAGTCGTATTTGTGTAACAATAACAAAGTAGAGAGACGGTTTAGTTGGTGGAAATTGAACATGGTGTAACTGTGATAGCGTGTAACAACGACGACTCAGCGCTCGTCCTGTATTGTGTGTCCCTTTTTTATTAGTCCTCGTTGTGTAACAAGCTTTTACGCGCAGGTACAACCTCGAAAATATTTCTGGATTGATAGTGACATCGTAAATTCACTACACGAAATGAGACTTTGGGCGAGGATTGGCAAGCCTTCTAATTCACGGAAATTGGCAAAGATTCCATGTATTCAATTAAAAAGTGGCCAAAGGTCCGTCAACAATGCCAGTGGATGTGCAGTCACGATGTATTTTTACTTGAAGTCACCCATTAAAGCACTGTTAGAGGCGGGGTTTGTGCCGCACGTCCGGGAGCTTCCTGGCTCGTGACGACGACCATTCCCCGAAGTGAAGAACCCAGGGGTCCAGTGGAGGTGGGAGAATTGGTAACGTAACGAACGGTTTAATTACATGGTTGCGATACAGTCGTCAAATCCGAGAGAACTCCGGAGCAGCCTCGCGCTCCGCCTTATATAGGGTCCGTTTTCTCCCTCACTCCCCGCCAGGGCAGCAAGTGCGCAGCAGCAACCCGCCGTCAAGTGCGTCGTAGCAACGTCCGCCGCGTCGTAGCCAGAAGTGCGTCGTAGCCATGGTCCTCCGCAATTAGGTCATGCCTCTCTCCCTTTCCTGAGCGCGCCAAGCCCCACGCACGCACACACGTCCCGTTGACGTCACGGACTCGTCGAGACCTGTCTCCGCAGTTAGGCCCGGCCTCTCTCCCCTTCCGGAGCGCACCAAGCCGCACGCACGCACACACGTCCCGTTGACGTCACGGGCGCGTCGAGACCTGTCTCCGCAGGCGCAGACACGTAGGCGCCGGGTCCGTACTCCTCGAGACTCGTTTCGCGTAGGCCCCGTCCAGCAGGCGACGTTCCCGGACAGATCATGACTCGTTTCCGCCGCGTTGAAACTCGGAAGAAGGTCGCCGAAGGTTCCATTCTTAACAGCCCCTCCGGGGCCAGGGAAACCTCGAAAGGCCGGTGGTACGATCGCTGGCCTGAAGAGGTGGGCTTGGAGTAGGCCTTGAGAAGACGCTGCAAGCACCCAACAAACTCCCAAACCTCTTACAACGGAGGCATTAGCGGAAACGTCCCACACAACACCACGCCACACCGCAGTCAAACGCTCGGAATTCGCCAGAGACCCGCCAGACTGGACTACGGATTACAAAAATTTGCAAAAAAAACTACAAATTTAAAACCTTAGGACAATTGCGGGTATCGAGACCCGCTGTCGCCAAAACACAACTCATTTTTCCAAAGAGGTCACTATGAACAAAATACAAAAGACAAAAACTTTTTGCAATTTGTGAGGTCTTGTTGGGGTTTTAACGAAGTGCCCCCACTTTGATCCTCATTCCCGTGGATGACGGAGACCTCTGAGATCATCACTCCCGCTTTTGGTGATATCAGAAAAATCTGCTCAACCCATCGGCATTGCCGTTAAATTTGCCTTTCCTTTTTCTTGCCCTGAAGTCGTAGTGATCGATTTTCACGTGATTTCTAGACGTGAAAATGCGGTCCTTATAGCGCCGAAAAAACAATCCGCCTTTTTCATGCCCCGTCACATTGGTCCTAGCAATCTCCTGAGCTGTACCGCGAAACCCTGACACACTAGGGTCGCTCTTCTGCTCGACTGTCAAAGACACTCCGTCTGCTCGTAGCAGAGGACCAAAGTTACGTGACGCCGGAGCTACGAGAGATGTTTCACTGATCCCGTCTTCCTCCGCCTTTTTCGCCGGCTCGTTGGGACGGCGTACACTTTCTAGTGCTACGAGGTCAGGCTGTTCTACAATCTGGTTCCTCTCATCCCGTTTCTCTGCCTCGAACTGTGGTAGTGCCTGCTCCCCGACAGCTGCCTCGGGCTCTGGATCACTCGTCAACAAAGGGGCGAGCTGACGCGATTTGGACCTCGTACCTGACTGAACTAGTCCCTCTCCCAGTTGTTGACCCCTCTCGCGCAGCAGGAATTCTGACCGGTTAGAAAACAAATAAGGATACTCCAACGGGACTGTTTGCGAGACAGCCGCCTCTGTCACTAGCTCTCCGAACGGGCCAGTTATCCTTACCGTCGCCATAGGCAGACAGACACTGTGCTTTTCGAGCAGCTGCTTGATCCAAACTACCTTTCCAGTAAAATCGGATGTCGTTACATACGACGGATGAACAACGTCCATCGTCGCTGCACTGTCACGAAGCACCCTGCACGGCTTTCCGTTTACCTGGAGCTCGTGAAGATAGGGACGAAGGAGCTCCAGGTCCTCGTCACTACCGGTCACGGTCGAGAACACAACCCGCGGTTTCTTACATCTGGCCGCTGTGTGTCCCGGCTCCTGACAGTTGTAGCACAGGAACGGCTTCCTTGCCTCGAACTGCCCTGTTTGGCTTTTCCGCGCCTCGTCTCCGTTCGAGTGTTCTGCGCTCTTTTCTGGGACCTTTTGTCCTGCTTCGGGCTTCTCGGGCCCGTTTTCTCGCGAGCCGTTTCCCTGTCGGAAGGTCTTGCGCTGATCGCTCCGGCCGGGTTCGCTTTCCTCTCCGCTCAGCTTTCTACGCGTTGCGTACTCTTCGGCTAGCTCAGCGGCCCTTTCGACAGTGTCGACTCCTACCCTGTCCTGCACCCAGAGCTTGACTGACTGCGGAATGCTACGAAAGAACTGTTCGAGGCACACACACTCGACTACCTTGTCTCGGCTTTCGTACACTTCCTCGCTCTTCAACCATTCTATCAAATTGGTTTTAAGCCCGTAAGCGAATTCCGAGTAGCCCTCGCTGCTCTTTTTGGATGCGTTTCTAAACCTTTGACGGAACGCCTCGGCAGAAAGGCGGTACCGTTTCAAAAGGCTGGACTTCACCTTGTCGTAGTCGTCCGCGTCTCCAGCACTAAGGCGCGCGACAACCTCTGCAGCCTCACAGGGCAACAAAGTCAAAAGCCGTTGCGGCCACGTTTCTGGGGCGAAGCTCAACTTCTCACATGTCCTCTCAAAGTTCACTAAGAACAGGCCCACGTCTTCCCCAACTTTAAACGGCTGCATGAGCTTCTTCATTTGATACGACTCGGTCTCACTTGCTCGCACCGGAGTCCCAACTCTACTGTTCTGTGAGTTTAATCGCTGTTGTTCCATCTCTAACTCTAACCTTTTTAGCGCTGCTCGTTCCTCTCTCGCTGCAGTCTGCTCCCGTTCCTCTCTCGCCGCAGCCTGCTCCCGCTCTCGTTCCTCTCTCGCCGCAGCCTGCTCTCGTTCTCGTTCCTCTCTCGCTGCAGCCTCGCTCTTAGCGTTCAGAAGCAGTTCCCACGCAATTTTAATTTCCTCTACTTCTGCGCTCTCTGAAATCGCTTTACTGATCTCAGATTTCTTCATCTTTTGCTCCACCTCCACACCCAATTCTTCACATAAACAGAATAAATCTGTTCTCAGTAACCTCATTAGATCCATGATCGCTGCTCTTTAGCTTTGGCTTTGTTCTAAAACTTGTCGCGAGGTTGTACCTAAACCTAGCGCACGAGTCAAACACTAAGGATTCCCAGCAGTTCAAAATTAATTACCCATAATCTGAAGCCTGGCGAATCTCAAAGCAAAGTCCAAACGCTCACCCGCAGATGTAGCACGATGTCGCATGGTCCGATCCCAACCGCTGCCAACCAGTTGTTAGAGGCGGGGTTTGTGCCGCACGTCCGGGAGCTTCCTGGCTCGTGACGACGACCATTCCCCGAAGTGAAGAACCCAGGGGTCCAGTGGAGGTGGGAGAATTGGTAACGTAACGAACGGTTTAATTACATGGTTGCGATACAGTCGTCAAATCCGAGAGAACTCCTGAGCAGCCTCGCGCTCCGCCTTATATAGGGTCCGTTTTCTCCCTCACTCCCCGCCAGGGCAGCAGGTGCGCAGCAGCAACCCGCCGTCAAGTGCGTCGTAGCAACGTCCGCCGCGTCGTAGCCAGAAGTGCGTCGTAGCCATGGTCCTCCGCAATTAGGTCATGCCTCTCTCCCTTTCCTGAGCGCGCCAAGCCCCACGCACGCACACACGTCCCGTTGACGTCACGGACTCGTCGAGACCTGTCTCCGCAGTTAGGCCCGGCCTCTCTCCCCTTCCGGAGCGCACCAAGCCGCACGCACGCACACACGTCCCGTTGACGTCACGGGCGCGTCGAGACCTGTCTCCGCAGGCGCAGACACGTAGGCGCCGGGTCCGTACTCCTCGAGACTCGTTTCGCGTAGGCCCCGTCCAGCAGGCGACGTTCCCGGACAGATCATGACTCGTTTCCGCCGCGTTGAAACTCGGAAGAAGGTCGCCGAAGGTTCCATTCTTAACAGCACCTTATTAACTTCATCTCAGTGTTTTTAGGGTATGAATGCACTTTTATTCATTCCTAGAATCTGAATACTTTGGGAATATTGAGAAAACATTTGAACCAGTCTGGTTCAAAAGCCTAATAAAATTTATCTAGAATATCTTGGTGGTGTCTGTAAATATAAAAATTAAGTTAACATTTCATTTCTTTTTTTGTGTGTGTGTGAGGAACCTTACCTTTTTTCTGGCAGCTGCCGATACCTTAAGTAAACACCTTCTATTTTTCAGTTCAGTTTTTACGACTTCTGCATCTTTGAATGTTTAAACGAAGTTATAGCGCGAAGCAGCTATCACCCGCGTTATTTACCTAGCGCGCGGTTTATTTATCAGTCCACATAACTTCCGTTCAGTGAAAGCTTGTTTATTCAAACCACAAATCTTTTATTTATACGTAGAGGTCTCACGCTCAAAAACAATTGCTTGGTCGGAGGTGGCTGTTCTTACAAATGATTTATCTTTTTTTAATTTACATAAATGTAAACACATTTCAAACTCGCATGATTGCGGCTAAAGAACAGTAAAAGAAAATTAAATATGGGCATTGAAAATATCGATCCAAAAATCAAGCTGCATTCGTCGCATTTTTCAAAAACATAAAGGCCAGCAGGGATATAAATATACTATTTTGTTATTACTTTGATTCGCACAGCGTAGCCCATTTTTGCCAATGCTGTTTTAAAATATACTTAACGGACATGCTTCAGTTTCAGCAAAGAAGCATGTTTTATTTCGCATATAATAAATCGCCATATCAATAATTCTTGACTAGAAAGCCTAAATTATTACCGTGTTCCTTTTTTTGTTCCGAATGAGAAGGCTGATTGAGAAAAGTAATATGAGCACCACTTTAATTTCAATAAACCGGAATCATCTTAGTGTATAGCAGTCATTATTATTTTTAGTGTTAGAGAGATCCTGATTTTAATACCCACTAGGAGTATATTTTATAATAAACAAGGGCTGTACTGATATGTATAGTCGTGTAACCATTAATGTGCGATGTGCTGTAAATCATGTTAGAAATCGTACTAATATGGCCAAAGCGGACCTCTGCAGCGCAAACACGAGACGCGGTTTTAAGGTAAACTTATCATTTTGTCAGTCTCCGTAAGTGTAATGCGGTGCGTTATACCCGTGCCACATGGGAAACTCGAATGCCATTTACAACGAATGACATTTGAACGGACGGCCAATCAGCGCGCGACACTCCGGGCGTAGCCTATTCCACACGCGACCGATTGCGAGCTGACTCGCCAATCACACAAATGTCGTTCGTTGAAAATGGCATTCGAGTTACCCGTGCGGCACAGGTATTAGTTACGTATCTCTGTTTCCGCTGCCAAATTGCTCTGTACTATATAGAACAAGTTGTACACGACACAAGAAGCGACGCAACGATGTTCAGTTAAAACCCGAGGTGCATGAAAACCTTGAATTAAACATGTTGATTGCAGTCGTTCTTTATGAAAATATTTTGAGCCAAGTGTCTCGTGCCTGCTTTATAATTCGCCACGTCTACTTGTTTATAGATGTCATTCTATTGTTTTTCTTGCAAAGTCGGTTTAATGTTGTGGGAGCCGACGGTGAAAAACGAGGCAGAGAGCATGTGACACGCGGTCGGTGGCGAAGTCACCAGCTAGCGCGAGACAGTGCGTGCTCAGCGAGGCTGGAGCTGGGCAGAAACGACGGAGCCGGGCTGCCTGGCCTGGCCCATGGCGAACCCCGGAGCGGTCCACCAGCGAGGTTCAAAGTCCGGACTGTTGGAAACGGCTCTGGAATGCGGACTTGCTGAGTCAGCCGCATGGTACACGAAGCCGTCGGCAAGCAATTTGACGGTGGAGGCAATGGCCACTGCCACGGTCTGCGGCAGAGTATTTGTTCGTTCTCTGTTGTTTTAACACTTTGTTCTGCGCAGATTGGCTCCTTGGAAAGACGGACATAGACGGTGTAACCCAGGAAGCCCACCGGGAGGGAAGGCGGGCCTATTCGTCTTCCCAAGTGCTCAGGATGGCTGACAGTTGTTCGGCCTGACGAACGGTTCAGGCGGGCAGTTCTAAGTCCGCTGCGACCTACAAGCAGAACGGGGCAGGTCCGTCCGCGTCGGGCGAACCAGCTTAGAACAGGCCCCCTGCTGCATCGCGGTGAGTGGGACAGAGAGCGACGGAAAGGTCGGCATTGTCTGCCGACTTCACTAGAAGAGTCAGCTGATGCCGGCACCAAAAAATGCCGACTCCGAGGGTTCCACCACCATCTACGTCGCTTTCAGGCGCTGCAATGTGGCCACTCCGGCAACAGCAACAGCGGCCGCCTCTTCGACACCTCACACGGTGCCGACCAGAGTGTCTACTTGTTCCCCCGTGCCTCGACGTAGAAGAACTCTTCCCTGAGGCCCACGAAGTCCCGTATATGAAGTCCCCCGAAGTTCGGGCCTTGAGAGGGGGGGAGAGTGTGGGAGCCCAGGGGAAAAGACGAGGCAGAGAGCACGTGACAGGCGGTCGGCGGAGAAGTCACGAGCTGGCACGAGACAGTGCGTGCTGAGCAAGGCTGGAGCTTGGCAGGAACGACGGAGCCGGGCTGCCTGGCCTGGCCCACGGCGAAACTCGGAGTGGTCCACTAGCCAGGTTCGGAGTCCGGACCGGTGGAAACGGCGAGCCCTGGCCATCTGGTCTCGGCCACGATGATCCCGGGGGGTTCCGCAGTGATACTCGGGCTGTGATAGCCCGGGACAGCCAGCCCACACAGCGCTGGCGTGGGAAGGATGATCTGCAAGCCTGGACACGGAATCCGACTGTGAGCTCTCACCGACGGGTGACAACAAGGATCGGCGTGTCTGGACTACGGCTCTCGACGACGAACAAACCTAATAAAAACCTCGA
>JAZHYW010038319.1:0-91191 GCA_037355805.1 Ixodes ricinus
ACTGATCCAGCAGATGGTTCCTCTGCTAGTGCCTTCTTTAGTTTGCCCTCGTAGCGTTCTGCCTGCCCATTAGTCGCAGGGTGGTACGGGGCAGACGTGACGTGCTGAATCCCATTGTTCTTGTTGAACGTTGCAATCTCAGCAGAGACGAAAGCTCTACCGTTGTCCGACACTACTTTGTGTGGAATTCCAAACGTCGCAAACAGGCATCGCAGCACATCGATGACAGCCGCCGATGTAGGATGGCTTACTTGACGTACCTCCAGCCATTTGGTGAAGGCATCCACCACCACCAAGAAAGTGCGTCCCTCCACGGGACCTGCAAAATCCACATGCAGCGTGTGCCACGGTGTGGAGGGTTGACGCCACGGCGGAATGTGGGCTTTTGCTGGGTTTCTCTGTGTACGTTGGCGTGGATCACAAGATCCAACGGTTGTTTGAATGTATTCATCCAATCCTGGACACCACAAGTAACTCCGAGCGCAATCTTCAAACCTATTACTCCTCGATGTCTTGCGTGAACCAGGCCTGCATGGCTTGCTCCCTAGCAGCTGTAGGAATGACAACCCTTGTTCCACAGGTGATGGAACCGCGATGAATAGCCAGTTATCTGGCTCTTCTGCGGTAAGGTATGAAGTCATCGCCTTTTAGCTGCTGCACCGTACCTTCTTGTATCGCTGTGTAGAGCTTTGAGAGTATGGCATATTCCTGTGCTATTTTCGCTATAACGTCTGCTGTCATTGGGTGGTTGTGGCAATGCTTCGAACAGTAGAATGTCGCCGGGGACCTGGGGTTCCTCGATGCGCTCTGGGTGTGGCAACCTACTGAGTGCATCAGCGCTCTGGTGCATCTTTCCGGCCCGGAACTTAAGGTCGTAGTCATAGGCCGCTAGTTTCAAACACCAGCGTGTCAAGCGGGGGAAAGCATCTGCGGTACCGGTTTTCGAGGTCCAAGAATGTTCAGTAATGGCTGATGGTCAGTTGCGAATTTCACGTGGCGTCCCGCAATGTACTTGTGGAAGTGGTCAGCTGCGAACACCACGGCCAGGCCCTCCCGGTGTGGTTGAGCGCAATTGCGCTCTGCTGTACCAAATGTTCGTGAGGCAAAAGCTATGAGAGCCTCTCTGCCCAAGCTTTCTTGCTGCGCCATCACTGCACCGACGCCATAAGGGGGGGGGGGTCACACGAGATGATGAGATGCTTTGTCTCGTCATAATGTGTCGGGACAGTCTTCTTCAAAATCAGCTGTTTCAGCTCGTCAAAAGCTTTCTGACGTGGATTTTCCCATTTCCATGGTCTGTCCTTCTGTAGCAACTCATACAGTGATGTTGCTACTGCAACCCTTTGCTCCAAGAAACGGTCGTAGAAGGCTAGCAGGCCTAGAAACGACAGTAGAGTCTGCTTGCTTGTTGGCGCTGGTGCTTCCACGATGGCTCGTACCTTGTCTTCTGTTTTGTGTATTCCATTGGTATCAATCGGGTGGCCCAGAAACTGCACCTCCGGTACGCTGAAACGACACTTTCTCTTGTTCAGTCGAAAGTTTGCTTGAAGAAGGCGTTGTAGCACCCTTGTCAGCCGCTCTCTGGGCTCCTGTTCCGCGGTGCCACTGACGATAATATCGTCCAGGTACATACAGACCCCGGGCAGTCCACTCAGAGTGTTCTCCATGAATCTTTGGAAAATGGCTGGGGCTGCATCAATACCGAAGGAAAGTCTCTTTACCTTGTAAAGCCCTTTCAATGTGTTTACGGTGAGAACTTCTTATGTGGCTGAAGTCACGTGAAGTTGCTGGTGCGCCTGCGCAAGGTCCAACTTAATCAAAAGTTATAAGTTATTTTCTAAAAATTTCAATGGGAAAATGCGAGTCCATTTTTGCCCGTTATCGGCTTCTGGTTTCATAGAGCCCCATGTATTTCAGAACTCCGCTGGCCGCCATTTTCCCATAAACTTTTCAGAAAATCACTTATAGCTCTTGAATAAGGAAACGGATCGGGCTGAAACTTTGGCATCTTGTTGTGACCCCTAGCGTTACCTTTAGCCGGAGAATGAGCGTTTGGCGATGCTCTCGTTTATTTTTGCGATAAAAGAACAAAAACCCTGTAAATGTTTTTTGTGACACCCTGTACATATTATATTTTAAAATAGCTAGTATAACATATGTTGTCGGTGAAGCGTTCGATTAATTTTCCCAAAATATACATATATATAGAAACCTATGAAGTACGATTCTGTCGTCAAATGAATAGAAAAGAGGCGAGGTAAATATAAAGCGTCCAATGCCGCATCAAGCAAAAATGCGAAGTAACTGCACATCCACTCTGCTCGTTAACGGTTCTTCGCCGACACTTGAGTCGAAGGCATAGAAGGTTCGCAAAACATCGTCAGTCATTCATCGGAGGAAGAACCCGTCAATTTGCAGTGAGTGCATATGTCGATAGCAATGCAGGAATATTTTTTGCTCTATATGTTATGCTTGGAATCTAGCTTCACTTATATAACTAAATTTCACTCGATCAATGGGTCCCGTTCTCCGATGAAATATTTTGTTTCTCCTAAGATATGAGCACGCGGGGCGCGCCCTCTAGGTACGTATCAAAGCGCCATTAGTAAAATCCAAACCCAGCCTTGTCGGGGTCAAAGTCCATGAAATAAAGTATATGTGCACCTAGGGCAACGAGAAGCTCAGCAGCCGCGGGATTGGTTCGGGTAAGATGTGTGAAGGTAAAAAGGATTCGGAAGTGCTCGATTGTTAGAGGTTTTGAGGGGGGGGGGGGTATTGCTAAGAAATAATTATTCAAAGTGTCAAGTGCTTTTTTTGTTTTTTATTATTAAATACAAGGACAGTTTATTATCGCCTAAAATCAACACATTCTCACATTCCAATAAAAAGAGCATATTTTCTACATACACTCGACATTGGTTTCCCGTTCACCGGGACATCTCCTTTGAAAGCAGCTGAACCAAGCCAAAAACCACGTTATTCACATGTCAGAAAATGTTGACTTCTTCGCAGCGTTAATCTGTACACTTAGAAGTCAATAGTTCTTAAGACTTTATGAACAAATTTTAATAATCATCTCTCTGAAATGACTTCGGCGCTCAAAAGGGCACAAGGCTTGTAAGGAACGATTTTACCGGCGTATATCTATAAGCTATGCTTCGGTACAGCGTAAGGTAAATCTGTGCTTATTGTGCACACCACAGAATAGTTTCCTTGTTTGAGGGATAGGCGGTAAACACAGCCATGATGCTTCAAAGATTGCAGTGCAATGGCGTGTGGTACACGTGTGCAGCTCAGAAACCTAAAGTTCCTTTGTTAATTTGTTTTATCGTTTTTTTTGCTTATTTCCTTTTGTCGGAAAGGCGGCTGAGGCCACAGGCTGCAAGAAAGTTAACTGTTTTAGATGGTGCTGTTTTTGGACTTCTCAGCTTATAGCCTCGAATGCGTACATACCTTCTGGGCACGTGGGGAACATTGCAGGTAATTGAAAGACTTCGCTTGTTTGGTGTGTGTGTGTGTGTGAACATTTCGCCCATTTAAATTTAAAGACTAACTCCACTAGAAAAAAGAATGCTCGCCATCCGGCATGAATGGAATGACTACGATAAAATGAATAGCAGATTACTTGGCAGTTCTGCATCACGTGAAACTCTTCGTTGTCTCTCTAATTCGGTGAAGCTTTGCCTTGCTCGTAGAGGCGCGTTCGGTCATGGCTTTGTTGTGCCTTGTTCTTAACGCATGGCATGTACACTTGCTAGCAGTTCCTGGAATGAAACTACCGACAACAATCGTAGTTAAAAAAATTTCAACAAATCAGTGTCGAGCCTGGGTGTGACGTCTTACGTGACGTCATAGCTGGCTCAGCCAACCAACATGGAGATAATCCTGGCTTCACAAATGTCTTGAACCCGGAGGCATAGGACGTTTTATATTGTGGGGTTCTTTACGGAGTTCCTCTACTAATAATCGCCGCCCGATCGGTATGCGCTCCGCCCGTCACCCAGGGAGCTCCACAACACAACGAGAAGACAGCAGAATGGGTTTGCTGTACCTCCCGGTTGTTCGTCGTCGAGAGCCGTAGTCCAGACACGCCGATCCTTGTTGTCACCCGTCGGTGAGAGCTCACAGTCGGATTCCGTGTCCAGGCTTGCAGATCATCCTTCCCACGCCAGCGCTGTGTGGGCTGGCTGTCCCAGGCTATCACAGCCCGAGTATCACTGCGGAACCCCCCGGGATCATCGTGGCCGAGACCAGATGGCCAGGGCTCGCCGTTTCCACCGGTCCGGACTCCGAACCTTGCTAGTGGACCGCTCCGAGTTTCGCCGTGGGCCAGGCCAGGCAGCCCGGCTCCGTCGTTCCTGCCCAGCTCCAGCCTTGCTCAGCACGCACTGTCTCGTGCCAGCTCGTGACTTCTCCGCCGACCGCCTGTCACGTGCTCTCTGCCTCGTCTTTTCCCCTGGGCTCCCACACTCTCCCCCCCCCTCAAGGCCCGAACTTCGGGGGACTTCATATACGGGACTTCGTGGGCCTCAGGGAGGAGTTCTTCTACGTCGAGGCACGGGGGAACAAGTAGACACTCTGGTCGGCACCGTGTGAGGTGTCGAAGAGGCGGCCGCTGTTGCTGTTGCCGGAGTGGCCACATTGCAGCGCCTGAAAGCGACGTAGATGGTGGTGGAACCCTCGGAGTCGGCATTTTTTGGTGCCGGCATCAGCTGACTCTTCTAGTGAAGTCGGCAGACAATGCCGACCTTTCCGTCGCTCTCTGTCCCACTCACCGCGATGCAGCAGGGGGCCTGTTCTAAGCTGGTTCGCCCGACGCGGACGGACCTGCCCCGTTCTGCTTGTAGGTCGCAGCGGACTTAGAACTGCCCGCCTGAACCGTTCGTCAGGCCGAACAACTGTCAGCCATCCTGAGCACTTGGGAAGACGAATAGGCCCGCCTTCCCTCCCGGTGGGCTTCCTGGGTTACACCGTCTATGTCCGTCTTTCCAAGGAGCCAATCTGCGCAGAACAAAGTGTTAAAACAACAGAGAACGAACAAATACTCTGCCGCAGACCGTGGCAGTGGCCATTGCCTCCACCGTCAAATTGCTTGCCGACGGCTTCGTGTACCATGCGGCTGACTCAGCAAGTCCGCATTCCAGAGCCGTTTCCAACAGTCCGGACTTTGAACCTCGCTGGTGGACCGCTCCGGGGTTCGCCATGGGCCAGGCCAGGCAGCCCGGCTCCGTCGTTTCTGCCCAGCTCCAGCCTCGCTGAGCACGCACTGTCTCGCGCTAGCTGGTGACTTCGCCACCGACCGCGTGTCACATGCTCTCTGCCTCGTTTTTCACCGTCGGCTCCCACAACATTAAACCGACTTTGCAAGAAAAACAATAGAATGACATCTATAAACAAGTAGACGTGGCGAATTATAAAGCAGGCACGAGACACTTGGCTCAAAATATTTTAATAAAGAACGACTGCAATCAACATGTTTAATTCAAGGTTTTCATGCACCTCGGGTTTTAACTGAACATCGTTGCGTCGCTTCTTGTGTCGTGTACAACTTGTTCTATATAGTACAGAGCAATTTGGCAGCGGAAACAGAGATACGTAACTAATACCTGTGCCGCACGGGTAACTCGAATGCCATTTTCAACGAACGACATTTGTGTGATTGGCGAGTCAGCTCGCAATCGGTCGCGTGTGGAATAGGCTACGCCCGGAGTGTCGCGCGCTGATTGGCCGTCCGTTCAAATGTCATTCGTTGTAAATGGCATTCGAGTTTCCCATGTGGCACGGGTATAACGCACCACATTACACTTACGGAGACTGACAAAATGATAAGTTTACCTTAAAACCGCGTCTCGTGTTTGCGCTGCAGAGGTCCGCTTTGGCCATATTAGCACGATTTCTAACATGATTTACAGCACATCGCACATTAATGGTTACACGACATACATATCAGTACAGCCCTTGTTTATTATAAAATATACTCCTAGTGGGTATTAAAATCAGGATATCTCTAACACTAAAAATAATAATGACTGCTATACACTAAGATGATTCCGGTTTATTGAAATTAAAGTGGTGCTCATATTACTTTTCTCAATCAGCCTTCTCATTCGGAACAAAAAAAGGAACACGGTAATAATTTAGGCTTTCTAGTCAAGAATTATTGATATGGCGATTTATTATATGCGAAATAAAACATGCTTCTTTGCTGAAACTGAAGCATGTCCGTTAAGTATATTTTAAAACAGCATTGGCAAAAATGGGCTACGCTGTGCGGATCAAAGTAATAACAAAATAGTATATTTATATCCCTGCTGGCCTTATATGTTTTTGAAAAATGCGACGAATGCAGCTTGATTTTTAGATCGATATTTTCAATGCCCATATATAACTTTCTTTTACTATTCTTTATGCCGCAATCATGCGAGTTTGAAATGTGTTTACATTTATGTAAATTAAAAAAAGATAAATCATTTGTATGAACAGCCACCTCCGACCAAGCAATTTTTTTTGAGCGTGAGACCTCTACGTATAAATAAAAGATTTGTGGTTTGAATAAACAAGCTTTCACTGAACCGAAGTTACGTGGGCTGATAAATAAACCGTGCGCTAGGTAAATAACGCGGGTGATAGCCGCTTCGCGCTATAACTTCGTTTAAACATTCAGAGATGCAGAAGTCGTAAAAACTGAACTGAAAAATAGAAGCTGTTTACTTAAGGTATCGGCAGCTGCCAGAAAAAAAGGTAAGGTTCGTCACACACACACAAAAAAGAAATGAAATGTTAACTTATTTTTTATATTTACAGACACCACCAAGATATTCGAGATAAATTTTATTAGGCTTTTGAACCCAGACTGGTTCAAATGTTTTCTCAATATTCCCAAAGTATTCAGATTCTAGGAATGAATAAAACTGCATTCATATCCTAAAAACACTGAGATGAAGTTAATAAGGTGCTTTCATGGGTGACTTCAAGTAAAAATACATCGTGACTGCACATCCACTGGCATTGTTGACGGACCTTCGGCCACTTTTTAATTGAATACATGGAAGCTTTGCCAATTTCCGTGAATTAGAAGACTTGCCAATCCTCGCCCAAAGTCTCATTTCGCAATTATGTAGTGAATTTACGATGTCGTTATCAATCCAGAAATATTTTCGAGGTTGTACCTGCGCGTAAAAGCTTGTTACACAACGAGGACTAATAAAAAGGGACACACAATACAGGACGAGCGCTGAGTCGTCGTTGTTACACGCTATCACAGCTACACCATGTTCAATTTCCACCAACTAAACCGGCTCTCTACTTTGTTATTGTTACACAAATATGACTTAATTTCACGCGGTGAATGAGGAAAACATTTTGTTTCTCTAGCATTTGAGGATACTGCGAGCGCCGCGTAGTGAAGAAAGAAATAATTTTAGAAACCGCATATAGGACTTGTCAGCGTAAATATACGTGATGCAAATAGAAAAAAAGGTAAAATACCGCGGCCACGGAATTGGTTGGGGCAACCATGTGCGAAGTGCAAGATGAATTCGAAGGTGCAACATTTTTAGGTGTTGGGAGGATTTAGAAAGTCCTTGGGACTCATGGCCTATTCAAAGCTGCAAGGCTATATTTTCAGACTAGTATTTAGAGCTATCCCTCTAATAATAGCAAATATTACTAAAGAAAAACGGTGTTTTGGGATACATTTCAAAACGGCCCTTGGTGAAAGGCAATACACTAGAAGTGTAATTGTGTACTCAGTGCACACACTGAAAACATGTATTTGTTCACTTTTATAAAACAGATATGTTATGCTATAAGTATACTAGTCTATACTAATATCACATTGTTAGTATGCTTTGAGTACTTCAAAACAACGTATTTAGTAGTTTGCAGCAAACCTTAAAGCACCCTTCTTGTAAAAATAAAACTTAAAGCACCCTTCTTGTAAAAATAAAGTATACTTAAGTGTACGGTTAGCACACCTCAGGTGTGCTAACCGTACACTAGAAGTGCACTTAAGGCGCACTCGTCATGCCTTCCATATCTCGCCTTCGAACCGGCCTCTCGTACTCCAACCTGCAGAGACACACCAAAGCTCGAGATTTGAAATAGAGGAGGACCCGTTCACGTCACCTCGAAGTGAGGCAGCATCTTAACTGTCCATCAGATGTAAATGTCCATAAATCAACGGCACAGTGTTCTTTCTCACAAGCCCAGCACGTAATTATTTGTCACTCTGTAAAGTGGTAAGACCGTACGCCACGCACACGAATGCTGAAAGTTCCACCTCCAAAAAGCCTTTCACTTTCGGCAGCATCTGTAAAGGAATGAGTGCGCTTGCACAGCTCTGATGTACACGAAGATGACTTCCTGTCGATACGCAGTCAATGCTGCAGGCGCCCATGTCCCACTGTTTCTTTCTTTTAGTACAACGCTAAAAAAAAATTTGGCAAGAGCGTGGGTTTTCATTTATCATTTCGTATGCACGCGCTCGACGTAGTAGCCTTGACAGCGTTGTACACCAAGCGTAAAAGATTTTATAGTTCAGTTATAAGGCTGGTTCACACAACCCCGATTTTTTAGATTACGTTACGTAAGCTTACGTACAAGCCAGCGGTATATCTCTGCTTCATATTCAGCGTGGTTACCAAATCGAGGAGGTATACCTGGCCCACCACATTCGAGACACGAATGTTTTGGTGACTTAGACATAACGTAAGAACACGGTGCAGTGTGAACCAGTCTTTAAAAGTTAAACCGAGCTCAACTCCTTACGCTACGTTACGATGGGCCTTGTGTTCTTGGTTGCCACGGTTACTATCCGTCCAAGCATGTCGTCACCGAAACATTCGTGGTTTAGAATGTCGCCGTGCCATGTACTCATCGAATTGCAGCCACGCTTAATACGAAGCACAGATTTCCCGGTGACTTGGACATAAGCATTCGTAACAGTAACGTAACGTAAGTGAAACGGGTCTTAAGGCCGGTTCAGACTACTTGCGTTTGAGTGCGTTTGACTGCGTTGCGTCGAGAACCGAAAGCGACGTCACCGCGAACACTTCATGTGCTTCGTATGAAGCGTGGAATCGAAATTCAAGGAATCATCTTGGGCTACGCGACTATAAGCAGCAGTGGATGTCCTGGTTTCTCGCTGCCGCAAGCGCAGTCAAACTGCTAGTCAAAACGCGAGTCAAACGCATATCTGTGTGACACCAGCGCCTTACAAGCGCGCAGTTACCGATGACACTTGCGTTTGACGGCGCATGACTGCGCTGCCGAAGCGCGTGCTGGTGGCGGCTTCCACGGTTCTTTTGCGGCAATTGCATTCCCGCACCATCAAGATTGCTGGTCTTGGCAACCTAGCCAATGTAGTGTTATGAGCATGGGCTCGAAACATCGCCCTCAACTATGGCGTCCAGTGAATACTGCGTCTTACGCGAGATGTTTGGTGGCACCCTCTATGGTTACCTCGTGACGTCATTACCCTGTGAACAACAAGTTGCGATGGTGTTTGTAATTAGCATGGTGCAAGCTGGAAATCATTAAGCTGTTGAACCAATACTGCCAACACCGTGAAAATACGAAGTTCTTACATTACTCTTATTTCCGTCGATGAGAAATCCATTTGTCATGACATTGAACGTCAGCATTACGGCCAATCGTGGATGGCCGACAACAGCGACGCTTATCCGATCGGCCACGTCGCCAATACTCTGAACGCGGATCCGACTAAGATATGCACGCGGCACACATTCCACATCGAAAAAGTCGCAGCGCACGTAACTAGATGCACATACGTTCTGCGATTACGACTGTTTGGTGCTCGTGCTACAAGCTCCCCGATGAGTAAATAAAAGCGATGCGAGGTTTTCTCGCCACACATAGTAGGAAGCAAGAAGCTCGCGTTTGGAACTTCACTAATATAGAAAGGCGAAAAGCAGTATGAAAGTGCGATGATGACAAAAAAAGAGAGTAAACTCTTTGATGGCATAACTCTGGCGACAACGTTCCATTATTACGCCATCGATCTTGAAAGCTTGAGTTTCAGATACCTTCACCACGTCAAACTTTTCAAAGTGCCATATAAATGTGCACATCCAAAGGAAATAGGCAAGGAGAAACAGTCACAATTAGAATAAATTTAAACACAGCGAGGAGTTTATTACAAACATGACACGAAAACAGAACTGCGCGAAGTCGAAATGAACTCTGATAGACTAGATATCGGTACTCGTAGCGAGCCATAACACTGTCGCTTAAAAGGGAGAAGACAAGCCTAGAGTCTGTCGTAGACAATAAACTTTAGGTCTTGAAGTTGAATGACATGACCCAAAGCGCGCTCGTTCGAAAAGCTCTTGTGAAGCGTGTATACTCACGATTAAAGTCATCAAACTCCAAAGGCAATAATCCACAACTCAGTGCACCACACGGGGATTGCATAAGCAGAGAAATAAAGTAATAAAAATCGAAAAACACGTTTAACGAAACAAGGGCACTCCAGTGCCGGGCCCGGCCAGCGAAACAACTGGCACACACACGCACAAAGTATCACTACACTATACAGTTCGTTTTACAGCGAAGCTGTTATGCGGATATGGAAAAAAATGCGTCCGCAGATGTTGACAGAAAACTCCACATTGGTAGTGGCACCTATATACACGGCTTGGCCCACAACCTAAAAGGCATTCCGGGCAGGTGTGACGTCGACGTGTTATTCTCTGCTCGGGACAAGTTGTCAAGGTTTTTTCAGAGCGGTTAACACCTCTTCGAGGGAGGCCATGGCTTGCAACACTAGCACATTGGAATCGCTTCGTCTCGTATTCTGAGAGGATTGTTTATTCTCTCAACCTAACGAGTGGCAGGTGTTATGTTGGCCAGACGGTGCGCTGTCTCAATGACTGCAGGTTAAGAGAGCACGCCTAGAGTGTCTCCAAAACCATGTCTGGTCATCTTGGCATTGATTGCCGTGACTGAGGTTGCCTACCCGACTTCAAATGGTGTGAGGTCGTTAAGCGTCACAGGGACAAGCTTATTCGTCAAATTCTGGAGGCGGTCGAGATAACGAGGTTTGGCGCTGCATGCGTAAGCAGCCCTTCGTGGCCCTATCAGGCAAAGTCACAAATTTTCTAGTTCCTTCACTTGCTTTTCTTTTTAACACGTGCTCTGTACGGCTGTGTTGTGGCGCCCTTCTTGTTGGTGATGTATCACGTGGGCTAAATTCCACTTTTTTTTTCTTCAATTTTTGTTCGTGAAAACGCATGCATATATTGGGATTTTGCGATCAATAAACACAGTTGTAAGTCAGCGCTGCGTCCGTGTTATTTCTTCGTTTAGTCCTTCGCCTTTTGCGCTGTTTTTAATCCCGAAGTATAATTTTTAGATATTAAAATTTACTTGAGGAGTATCAGCGTGGAACAGACGATCGAAGAGGCCCGCCGAACTGCCGATCGCAAGTAATATTCAACGCAAAAAAAGTTAGCTATTCGAATGATTAATCTCAATACAGTGTTACGCACGTTTCGAAATTAGTTTTAAAAATAACTTTCCGTAATATATAAGGGCCCACATGGGGCTATTTGTGGTAAAAGAACCATCATCAACTAGAAGTGTTGAATTCTAGATTGTTAATAATAGAATATTCATTCACCTTCAGAGTTTCGAAAGACGAGACCTAATCGTCCTTGCGACTTTATTTTCGTGTCTTGGTATTCTTAGGCTAACTGCGTTGTTTAAACAACCCAGCATCCTTTATAAAAAGGTTATTCACTTACATTCTTCGTGTGACCACATAACGGCGCAAACATTGCGTCGGCCGGCTGTTTCGACACGGTATACATGAGGGATGGGAAAAATGCTGTAAAAAATTTATTTGAATACAAACACAAGATAAAGTTGATTTTCTTTATAATAAGGCATAAGTGATAAAAATAATGTTGCAGCTCTAAAGGTAAAATTTGCTTGTCATAACTTTATATCCGTAGGAAACATAAGGAATAACAATATATTCATTGTAAGATTAATTTAAAAGGCTGGGTTGATGCATCAAACCGTTTTTTTACATGCCGTTAATTCCACATGCTCAAAAAACTAAATCATTCAACCAGAAATGCAATGATTGTACCCATCCCATTCATATATTTTCGACTCTTTATTTTTTTTTCAATACTTACTCAGCGCAGAGAACAGCAAGTTTCATGAACTCTGCACATGGGCTCCTTAGCGGAGTGTGGCCACCATTACATTTTGCTGTGAAGAGCAGTGCTCAAAAATGTATTTGTGGCTTTACTTGAAATGCGTGATTTAAAATGCTAAATTTTGGTATTTAAATACAATTGACAAATACATTTTTGAATATGTAATTGAATACTAAATACCAAACACTCGAATAATTCTAAATACGTATTTTAAATCCTTGTATATCAAGTGGTGCTGGTCACTGGCATACGCATAATCGAAGAGTAATAGGTGCAAGTCACGGACGACCGCAAAGTGCAAGTGTATTGAAGATATGTTGATCTAGTGTAAGGTGAATTAACCAACAGCAAATTCCTCTGGACAGAACTTATGGTTGTGTTGTAAAACTAGTAACTGGCACTCTCTAACCTGCATCACACGGTAGGGGTGACGAGAATTGAATAATTAGACAACCTTAAAGCATCCTTCCACCTAGAAACTAAAAATATCAAGCAGTTGCGTTTATAACATCTACAATTGCGTCTTGAACTTTCATACTATATTACGCTTAGCTGCTGTGTGTCAGTTATCGTACCGTCCTACATGCAAGCATTAAACAACTTTGGCGTTTGGGTGCATTCACAACACGATGTCAGATTCAAACTGAATGAAATAGAGTTACACTTTCGACTACAATCTTATGAACGTACGACAAAAAAAAATACCCGCGTACTCATTCATCAAAAAGGATGTGTGCGTTTAACATGCATGATGCGCTCTGTATCCTATATGGGGTACTGTTCTTAGGTTTTCAGGCGTTTACTGAGTTTGAGACTAGCTACAGTATCGCAGTTTTTCGAAGGTGTGTTCCCAAGGTTGTGCGGGGATAGAGAATTTTAAAAATTCGAGACCGTTCTAGTCAAGCGCATTGCTAGATCACATTTGCTCTTGACAGGGGTATAATACTTCATTACATCATTAACTCAGAAAAGAAAAGTATTCCCTTGTTATTTTATTTCTGTATTTATGTTTTACATTATCTTTCCACCTATAAGAGTAAAGAAGCAATACATAAAACTGAAATTTCACAGGCTTACCAATGTTTTACCACAGAATACCCTTACCAAAGGTCTGGCAACGTCTTTCGCCTGAAAGCAACAATAAAAAGGCGTCATTATAATGCTTCAGCGAAGTGACTCTGGCTGACATGCTTACCCATTTCGGGAGCCATGCGGCGCAAGCATAGCTCGATCGCTTCCCGCCATGTCGGTGAACGGGAAGGAACTTAAAATCCGCGGTACTCTTAAAAACGCAAACTATACGAGTCCGCAAAGGGTGCTGCGCGAGTCGTTAACATGCTCGTCATCGTCATCGTCATCGAAGTTCCCAGTTTCCCGGGCAATCTCTTTTTACAGCAGCTGAACTGAACCGAATTCTCGTGGTTTATATTATTATGCTCCTTCACGTCTCGAGAATTTCGATTGCTCACCAGAGTTTACGTTTATTAAAAAAGGTATATCAGCTCCTGAAGAAAACATTTTGCTGGGCTAATGCTAAAGATGATTAGAAGAACACACAGATACGTACTTGTAAAAGGGAACATGGACAAGCGCAATTTTCTGTCCCATTCATCATGTCCTTTTCTGCGCTGCCCGGTTTTCTGAGGTCTCCAATATTTATAGTGTAACTTTCATCTTCAACTGGCTGAACTAACTTCGGCGCTCATAACGAAAATCACTTGGTCGGGAGTGCTCTCAGAGGTGTATGTCAATTAACTTTCGCTCGGTCCTGTCAGGTGGGGCCTAGTTCATAGCACAAACAGGGGAATAGTTTCGTCAACAATACTTAAAAAACAAGCTAGATGGTGGTTATTGATGGTAATAAAACCCAAAACTCAGGAACACAGGAACACGTTTTGTTTTGTTCGTCCCATTCTGCGTTCCTGAGTCTCGGGTTTTATTACCATGAATAGTTTCGTACCTCCGCTAAGAGGCTAAACCGTAAAATCGAACAGATCATACCAGAGCCGACTTGAACACGCTTTTCTAGAACAAGTAAGGAATTTCATTTACAATTACACAAGGATAAATTATGACAAACCACAATTACCACTACCCTCCTATAAAAGGAGGTGTCCGTTACTCCAAAAGTATTTCGTTACTTTCGTGGTGTTACTTCCAACGTTATTGTCCTCTAATAAGAAACAAACGGGAGGAGGGTTATTTAAGTGTTTATTGTTGGAACCAGTCACACTATATTGACCTTGAGTATTTTTCGCAACATCTGGCTCTCGAACGTCTCGTCAGACATCATGCCTCATTCCGTCGTGAAGGTATCGACTGCCACGCTAAACCCCTTTCAGCAGAGACATTTGAATGAAATGTTATATTGCGCCTCTAAGATGCTTGACACACTGCATCGTGATTTTCCAGGAAAGTGACTGGAGCCGCTGTCATGGACTTGTCAATGCGCATTACAGCGCGAGTGCGGTAGACTTTACCAAAATGAACACATTTTGTTTTTATCGGAGAGCGGGTAGGCGCTTTTGGGAATAGAAAGTAACGATTTTTAGCGAAGCCGTCACGTAAATATGTAAGGAAATACTCAACATTTACTCTTGCAAATATGTCAATATTCTTTTACGAAATTAATGATAACCGTAAAGCGATTACGACAAATTTCGTTACTTATAAAGGATTACGTAGAAGTCTGCTTCGGAGACTGCAGAGGAATGGCATATAGTACGTGTGCTGTCCAGAAACCTAGTCTTGTTCGAGTTCTTTGGACGGATAGTTTTATTTCGAGTGTTGTTCTATGGCGAAAAAGCGACAAAGGTGAGACCGCGAAAAGTTAACTGCTTTGTTTGGTGCCGCTGTTGAGCTCGCTCCTTCTTGTCTTAAACACGTTGTTTAAAAAAAGCCCGCCTGGAAACCGGCAATAAAGTAGTTGTCTTCGCTTGTTTGATATCAGGAAGAGTTTAGCGCAATATAAAAAATAACCCTACCGAAAACGAAATGTCACGCGATGTAGCAGAAAGGAAACTACGATGGTAGAGGTTTTGGAAAAAGGTGAAGGGTTAAACAAACAAAAAAGTTTCTATAAACAGAAAATACATGAAGAGACTTGACTCTAGAAGCATTTTTATAGGAAAATTCCAGTCAAGAATTTGAATTCAAGATTTTGAAGCATCTGAAGTCTTGAGGGAACATCAGGGCATGAAATTTTGGGGCCGTAATTTGATCCGAGTGTCACGGGTTGTACAACGAGGACGAGGTAGCATATATCTGGCCAACAATAGATAAATCTCAAAATTCAATTTCGCTTGCTTGAACACTGAAAGTAAGCGCGAAAGCACGACAAGGTCGTGTATTTGTTTTGTAAAAATAGCCAGGACGAAACGTAACTACATCAAACTTCAAAACAGCCTTATTCTGCACGGGACTAACACGCAGTTAAAGCAGAATATTTCAGTACATTTATCACTCTAAAATTTCCGGAAAGCACATGTTCTGTTGTGAATGAGCTGGCAACATGCTATATGTCTGTCTGACATAACGTGACGTCATAGGGTCACATTACTCTGAAGTCACACAACATGATGGGGTCAAGTGATGCAACAGTCCTTCGTGACGGTTCTTCTCATAATTTGTGGCTGCTTGGAGCCGGGACAGAATGCAGTATGAAGTCGATTCTTCACAATGGGTAAATATAAGCCTTGCCTGCAAAAAAAGTTGTTTATCTGTATGTAAACTTAGATGTCTTAATTTCTGCCAGTCCCATGTTTAAAGAAGATGCGTGATATGTCAGTTTTCCCAAATGAAAGTTTTAAGCTGCTATCAAACACGTCGAAACGTGTTTACCCTGGTGACGATTACCGGATTATAGCATTTGCGAAGACATCAATGCTGCACCAAGGGGCTTTGTTCAGCGTGTGTGACCTCCGCCGGAAAATCCTAGATTTGAAGTTTAGATAAACAAAGCAACACTAAACCGAAATTATGTCGGCTTACCACATAAGCCATTCGCACGTTTGAAGGACGCACGTGACGGCCGCTTTTTCACAATAACACTGTTTATGTTGTCATACATGCAGAACTTGTAAACATTTAAATATCAAATGTGTGGTGGATGGCGGTCTCGTGTAATCTGCACTCGCTATGAAAGGGTTGAAGCTCTTCGCAAAACGTTTTTTGATAACAACATTTTCTATATATTTATCAAAGGTGCGTGAGTTCTTGCGGCGTGATTCGTTTGTTGACTGGTTTAATTAACTTTCCTGACATTTCCAATTGCGTGGATAGATGCATGACTATATTAAACCATTACGCATAAAAAGTTCAAGTGAACATGTGATTTTATTTGAGGAATTTATACGAAACAAGAATTGGCTAGTCCCAAAAACATTTATCTACCTATATAACAAGCGCATAAGCAAAATTCTCTGATAGAACATCTTCCTTGTAAAGAATACGTTTCCTAATTATTGGGGTTTCTTGAATTGGCATACTGTACTCCTGCCGCATGAGTATATATTTCTACAGCATATTAATTCTCAATGTTGCAGTTAACTCGGTCTGATTGAGTGGTCGAGTGGATTCAACCAATTAATACCCTGTATCGCGTTAGCTATTTATCTAGTTATCTAATCTTTATCTTGCCGCTTCAAAATATGGCTTGTGTGTTGCTGGAACGACATGTTAACGATGCCGTTCGCCGCTTATTTTCGGAGGCAGTTACGTACGCGAGGTGGCAATAAATCATGATATATTTACGAAGCCTTTCCCTCGACCATGCAGTTAAAAAAAAAACAATTGACGTGCCTTGTACGTCATTAATTCGCGATTGTATCCGAAAGTGGGATTTTAAATTTATGCGAGATCCCTAATAATGCATAATGCGTAGCGAAAGCTTGTAGGGCACGAGATTCTGACGTTTCCATTTCGACAGGCGCGATAGGCTTTTTCTTCTTTTTAATGATAAATGTTCGTGTGAACTGTGTGGCCGCTCACACTACATCTTGGAACTACAGAGACTCAATGATGCGACCCTTTCAAATTCGAGCTCAAAGATTAACAAGGGATTTCCTCGGGCCGTATTACGAAACAAGAAGGATTACCCAAGGGAGCTCGTTCAACTGACTCTTGACTTCTCCTTAAACACGTATATTCAAGTGTTCCACCTAGGCACACAAAGCCCGGATTTAATTCAAATTAATCACGAATCGTACTTTCCTTCTTACCGCGTTTGAAAGGTGAATCATCAGTCATCGAATACACAGGCTTCGAATCGCAGGCTAAGGCTTCGAATCGCGGGCCTTAGTTAACTAAAGGTAAAAAAAAGAAAACCTATTTTGTCTCAAAATACAGTTAAAATTGTAAACATTTTTTGTTTTAAATTTTGTTGTAAAACAAACGACTGCAGGCATTTGAGGGGGTGGAACTTATTGTTGGGAGGATGGTAAAACTTCTAAGAAAGGAAGTATTTCAAGAATGTCTTTGGCTAAACGTATTTCATAAGCTTTTTCTTTATTTTGTTTTGTGAAGCTATTGCTATTAGAAACTTGTTTAGGTTACTTGAACGGAAAAACTTTTATATGGCCGTTCAACTGGGCAGACCGTCTAACTGTTACTGTGTCCGTCATCCCTGCCTACAAAGAATACGCCAACTTTGCCTTTTGAGCGCTATAGGTACACACTGAAAATTTCTTTTTTTCCCGCAAGGCACACCAGAGAACAAATGGATGCATGCTATGGAGGCAGCGCGGCGAATGTCGGGCTGACTTTTTTGTAAACCTAAAGAAAATATACATTCTTAGAAATGCCAGCACGTTTACTTACCCGCCAAACACTCGAACAGCCAATCTCTGTGATCTACAAAATCAGGTCGGCGAATGATGAGGCAGAACATCGGTTTAGACCTCAAAATTAAGTCTTGGATGTGGCATTACACAATGCAAGCATGACGCTTTGCATTGCGTGATGACACAGTGCGGACTTTATTTTTAGGTTTGAAACGGATGTTCCGGCTCATCATTCGCTGAGCTGATTTCGTAGATCGCAGAGATTGGCTATCTGAGCGTTTTGAGGGTAAGTAGACTCGCAGGCATTTCATAGAGTGTAGTCTGCGTTGTGGCACTGAGCACCGCGAAATTTCCCCGATCGATGTTGGTGTATAGGTGCCTTGACGTCTATTTTTCTACTACATTTTGCAATGCTAGGGAGTTGTTTTATAAGTCACGTGACGTCTGGTCACGTGACGCCAATTTCCCCTCTAATTGTTTCACAAACTAAACCAACTGACAAACGGACGCACATATTTATGGGATTATTGGGTCCGGATAAAAACCTTTGAGCTAAAAAAAACATATATTGCAAGTTTTTGTGACACGTGAAGCTGGACACATTGAACGGCACGAGACACTGGCCAGCGAAACGGAGTATTACGCAGACTTGGGAAGTAATCCGTTACTTTTTAAAAGTAATTTTGTAATTGACACATCACCTTTTTTTAAGTAATTTCTTATGTAATTTCGTTACAAAATATTGGTAACGCATTACTTCAATTATTTCTTACTTTTTAAAAATATAAGCATAACACAGTAACTGAAGCGAAACGAGCAGAACATTCAACAGCATAAAGACATCAAGTCAAGCAAATAGAAAACATCAGGAAAGGCAGAATAGCTGAAAGAAAATACGATTTATTGTAGCTACCGGTCACAAGGACCACTAGAAAAACCGGCAAGGCATGTACAAATATACGAAAGAAAAATATCAAGTACGACAACGCCGATGTAGGCTCTCCGTCGCCTTCCCTGGTGCTTCTTCTTCTCCCGGGCAGGCGAAAGCTCTTCGTGTTTTTTGTGCTTGTCTTTTACACTGTTTCACCGTTCCCAACTTCTACGACGGAAAAAGGAACAGACGTTGTCTGTCCTTTTCTTCCTCCTACTTCATGGGTTTTTGTTTTTCAAACCAGCAGTCTCAGGTTTTCAATCTTCATGTATAACAAGTCTGGTATTACGTTGCATTAGAGGATGTGACGGTCTCTTTGATACTTCCTGTTACCTTATTTTATAAACAAAATCTCTCGGCAATGGTTGAACGCGTCTAATGAAGGTTATCACAACAAGTCGAAACACTTTTTGTTGTTAACGAACATATAATTTATTAACGGTCCTGATACTGTTATATTATTTTAAAGTACGCTTACCTAGTGATTAGCTGTAGAATACAATATCTGATGGGTTATCCAATGAATCGATTAGTCTATCATGATGCCGTTGACGAAATTGTCAACGACGTCTACCGCGTAATTACAGCTATTTTCTTCTAAAATTGAGTCGTCGTCATTGATTTCAGGAATTGTTTGCAGCTTCTTGGCATAGATACGCCACGTGTCACAATCCACCCAAAACAACATTGTACCCTGGTTGCCAATTCCGATCGCCATGCGTGGCATGATGACAGAACGTTTTTCTCGCAAACAGTAGTTTATCGCGGCAACTGCCAACCAGTCGTGGAGACGATGCATTCGGATATTGTGCGAAACCGCTATTTACAGTGGCGCTTCTTCTATGCCGACATAAAAAAGCAGTCATCACTTTCTGAATTAATGGCGCGGTGTATTGAAACACTTTGAAATCTTGGAGTTTAATTGGGACATCCCATTTTGCCGACACCACCGTGATGTGAGCGGTCCTGGTGATGCGCCCCCCCCCCCTGTAATCGTGATTATCAGCTTGTCTCTTAAAGGCCGTGTTTGTAGAGTTCCAATCTCAGTGTGCTGTTAAATACTGAGCGATATCTCCCACCACTTCCGTTTCGAAATGACTGAACGTTCAACCGGTCTGCGGTCCGTACCCCGGCCCCTACTGGGCGTGACGCCCGATGAAGAACCCAAGTTGGCTCTTCTAATAATAATTCTTCGCTTCATCACAATTAAGGCTAGAAGACCAGAAACACGAACACGTAGTACTAAAATTGCTTATGTCACTGCACGTTAGCCGCTTTATTTGGGTGGTTAGACGTTGATAGCTCACGCACGGTCACAGGACAGACGACGAGACGTTGCGCTTCGGCGCGGCTTAATTATCCCCATCGAATCATAGCTAGCGTATGCGCTGTGAAGCATGGCGAAAAAGAATATAGCTGTAATCCACAGGTCGCTCAACAAATGCAGCAGGGCGTTACCAATCATGTTCACGCCCCTTGCTTCGCCTGTGGTTCCTTGAATTTGTATCGACCAATGCAGTAAACATTTTGGCCACGGCGTGACAGTATTTCGAAAAAGGCTCACCGCGCCCAGCATTTGTGCAACCGTCGGTGATTATAAATAGCGAATTTATGACTTCGGAACCGGCGTCGTCGCTGATCGTCTCAGCTCAAGGGCAAAGCGACCTAACGCTGAATAAACACCGCACCGTTCGGCATGCAACGTTCTCTTGAGGACCGGAGCCATCTAACGACGACTAACTATTGAAGACAAAGTAAGTAGTCAGGCGAGCCTGCTTGATGTTGGACAATTTTGGTGGGAAAAGCAGCATCTGAGGTGACCTTTGGCAGTGAGGAGCGGATGAAGGTGTGCTGCAATATTTAGATCTTAGGTTGAACACGGTGGACGAGCGGCTGGAGTATGAAGCTAGAGGCAAGTTCCTTTGTTGCCCTACAAAAGTTGTCATTCAAAATTGGTCAAACGAGGGGTAGTGATCTCTCTGCTAGAAAACGCCTTAAAAATCTTGTCAACACAAAGTACATGAAGCTGTTATAAGACAATTAGAACGCATTAAGGACGCAAAGTATAAGAGTAGCATTGTAGAGGGTCGCAAGGAAGTGTGTGGTGAGACTCAGAGGAACGGTGAGAAAGAAATTGAGAAACCAGAAAGGGTAGTGTGCATTCCTTATTTCCATAAATTTTCGCACAACTTGTTGGCGGTTGCTGGGAGTGTTCAGGATAAAGGTGGTGTCTCACTTCCGACTTTTAAGTTGAACAGGATTACGCCGTTGCCTGGTGGGAGGGGCGCAGGGCTGTAGAAATGCCACAGAGAAGCCGCCGTTGATTGCTAGGTTGGTGTGGTGTCTGATATTCGGGTCGGCCTGCGGTTTCGGCTGCACGTGGGGCAGACAGGACGTGCTTGAATGAGACGACCGCCTAGCAGACACATGAGGGCAGTTAAGAACGGGTCTCCAAACTCGAAGATTGCTAAACATGTACAGGAGCAGCAACAAATGTCTGCAGAATTGGGGGTCTACTCGCTGTTTTGAGCGAGAAAGATTGCGAAAGGGCGCTGAAAGAGACAATTAGAATCATTACTGCAGGCAACTGTATCCAGTCAGCCGTCAATCGCATTAGACAAGAAGCTACCCGGAAACGTTTGCTGTTGTAAGGTTTTTTTCGGTTTTGCTGACTTTTGTACAATTGGTGTTCTTAAAGGTGGCCTTGGAGCTTGTGTGAAGGTGCTGTGCAAGCTGAGGTCCCGACCTTGGGGGTGGGACAAAGGGCTTTGCGCTGTGCTGTCCGTATGAAGTGAGTTCGAAGGTTTTGAATTGTTATCAGACTAGACGAAACAACCCACCGCTTTTGATGCGTTTTTTTTTTTTTGGCAGTTGATAGGGCGTTTGCTTCGGCAATGCTGTGTACGAACATCAGCGCACTGGCTTGAAAAAGAAAAAAGGAAGAAGAAAGAAAGGAAAGGAAGCGAAAGGTGCCGGGACGAGATGCACAATGGCGGAAAGTTCCAGTGACGTGTGCAGCTGAAGATCATGTGGAGGAGATGCTATTTAAGCCGACTGTTCAAATAAACTTTAGTATCTGCGTTTGAGAAGTTTTGTGGAAAGTTGTCCCCTTTTTCGTCCGTCGTCTCCGGTTTTCAAAAATGTGTGACGGTATAAGGCATTTTCTCAGGTGGACCCATGTGAGCATTAGCTAATATTTTTATAATGGTTTGAGACTGCGCTGGCGATTTTGTCTGCTGCAGGATGCCATATTGTGTTTTGACCGCGCCTTTTTATTAACAAAACGTAAGTTTGCAATGTATAAATTCAAATTCAATTAAAATTTGGCAGAAACGTTCTGCAAGATGTGCGAGACTTGTCACGAGGATGAGGAGAAGGAGTGTAATTCAAGCTAATACAACTTTCAACGAAGAATAGTAATATTCATCGAAGCAACTGGTAAATCCACCAGAATACATTTACGCTGGTTAAAACACTTGTCCAATAAATGACGTTTCATGCCCGTTTTGAAGTTCTCTAAGCATCCGCTGTTGTCTAAGTAGCTCTTAAGCTTGCACAGCAAATTTTTTTCCTGAACTAACATCATTTCTACGTTCAAAGGCAGTGTTTTTATTGAAGCTTGCCAGCCTTATTTTACCACCGATTTTATCTGTCGTAGACCCATAGACAGCGATTGTAATACACTGATAGTGCTTGTCATGTCGCAATTGCTGCAGGCAATGTGCTCACCTACTGGTCTCCTAGAAGCCTGTGTCGCCAGCGATTCCGGAAAATGGCTCAAAGGACCTCTATATACGCACCTCTATGAGCGTGGGCAGTAGCCTCTGCGATCTTTCAGCAACGCGTAGCCCTGAGACCTTGTGCTGGTTCCCGAGAGGGGAATTGAACGGACATCATGCGTGTTCTTATTCCTCAGTATTTACGTTCTCTAATAAAGGGGCTCCACCAACTATCTTCGGCCCGAATGCCAGCGTCACCGTAGCCCGGAAGCATATCCCTGATTATGTACGCCTTTACCACGGCAAAGTGCAGTAAGAGTACCATATAAAACTACACATGACTCTATCCATCGATCACATCGCTTTATAAACGGCGTTTACCAGGCGGCCTGGAGCCTTGAGCTGGTTGGGCTCGACGTATGCACCTTCGATACCAGGATGAATACGTAGAGCAGTAGCTGAACAGAAGAGAAGAAAAGCTTGTGTTTTGGTAGCTAGTTCTAACACAAAAGAGATCACTAGAATGCAATGTCTTCCATTTTTAGCACAACTTTTGCATAAACCAATATGTACATAGAAGCTTCCAGGGTAACATGGAGTTGCAATTAGGTGTGCGAGCATAAGTTGTTTGTGCTCTGTCGCCCCATATGGCGCAATTAAAACTATTCCTAAGCGATGTAGTGTGGCATTCAAATCTTAAGGTGCATTTAAACATTCTCTTCATGATAACATTGTTCCAGCCTCCCCTACCATTCATTTGTGACCTTACATGAACCCAGTTCGTACTCTAGTGTTCTGATGTTACTTCAGTAGTGGCCCAGTCGGGCTTAAAATCAAAATCATAAGACATTAACTCCGATTCAGTGATGGCCAAAAAAATATCACCCGTCTTCTATACTTAGTTTTTTCTGTAGAAATTTCCTCCTTCCGTGATAACAAATGTCTGTCGCTAGCTACATTCAAAATGTAGCAAGCTTAAGCCATATATTAGTGTACTTCCGAATTGCGCATTATAACACTCTCTTGACACCATCCTGACTGACATTTTTTTCTGCTGTACGAGTGAGAACCAGCTTACGACTATATTACATTTTCACGGCGGGCTAGCCGACGGAAATAAGCGAATAACTATTCTGACAAAAGAACTGTCAGTTTGTCTTCCTAAAATCAAAATTTTTTGAGGCTTCTGATAAGACTTTTCGGCCAATCAGAAAGAAAAAAAAAAGTAATAAAGCTGAAATTTTACTATGAGTGAGAATGTTATCGATAAAGAATGAAAGAAAACTGCAATCGCTTTAAGCTAGGCTAAGGTTGGCTGAAGGATCGCCTAATCCTGTGATGATATCTGCAATCTTAAGTGTTTTGTTATTTAATTTTTTTTATGGTTCAGTGCTCATAAATTAACAAGTTCCTATTACCCTCAAGATGCAAAATATTATTTATACGTAATTGCTTGACACAGCCGGTGCTAGTGAAGCCCCAATGCATGTCTGGTGTCTTAGCTGGAAATGATAAACTTGGTCAGTGCCACCGCAAGCCCGAGATCTTTCAGCTCTTTCGGTCCGTAGAGCACCTACTTTTTTGGGTGCGCTTTTCAGGAAACGCATGCGAACTCACGTACTCACGAGGTACTTGCTGACCTTCACAAATGTGTTTTTTTGTCCATGATTTATTCCTCTTGCACAGGGCAACTCCGCTTCATTTTTTGATGGCTGCAAAAGCTACGGCAGCCTTTTCCGGTATCATATAGGAAGACCCCATGTCAAATATTACGATCTAATTCCGTCTATATATTTAATAAACTGGCTAGCAAACTTTCAAATGAGCCGGGTCGCCGAAATCTCTCAACTCTAGCGTGCGACGCGAGGCGCAATCTCCAGCAGCTGAGTAAATACGGACGGGTCGGACTGACCAACGTAGAACCACTACGTCAGAGGAATGTCTAGTGTCACTGTCACGTTTTGTTTGTTTTACTTCTCACAGCGAAATTGAACGATGACGTCGCGGAGTTTCTCCTCCCGGTGTTGGCTCAACGGCGTCCACGTGATCACCGTAACGCGGATGCGCTTATCAGTCTGTTTCTCCGCTCCCCCTCCCTCTTTCGTGTTCTCCCCTTCCCGCTCTCCCCGAGCCGCATCACCGGCCACGCCATGCGAAGCGAGCTTCCCTCTTGCCGCGTGTTCCTGTACCTCGCCCCCACGAACGTCACAAGACCACGTGGTTCCGACGTTCCGTGGCCTTCGACCTTGACGTAAACGCTGACACAGATGTTGTGTTGCCTGACGCAGCCGAAGTTTCGGTTTCAGTATCAGCCGATGTTTAACGCAGATTTATCAGTGATATCTCCACATTTCGCGAATCCGAAGACGTAGAGAGCTGTTTAGCAGTGCTTTGTGAAATGCAATCACATAGCGAGCCTCCACATTTTTCGGAATTGAGCGGAGTTGCTCCTTTAAAGGGATGCTCTGAACGAAATCGAAATACACTGCCGTCGTGTTCTAAAATAGGGTTGAATGATGACCACAATATCCGTGAAAGTGACAATCGCACGTTTGCGTTTTGGAGCCTGGTGGTTGTATTTTTCAGTGCACAACGGCTCTACTCTGGCAAGCGCTCGGAGGAACAGCCAGCGAAGAGCAGCGACATCCAACGCAATCGTGGACGTAGGCTCGTCTCGGGACGAGCAAAGCTACGGCGAGGCCGACGTGCGGATGTGCTTCTAGGCCGTTCCAACCTCTCGGAAGCGGCTGCTTTTGTAAGAATTTTGAGTGACGGGTTAATCTTCTTATAATCTTGTAGGGGGGACAATAGCGACTTCTCGGACACCAAAAAGGGTATTCTCGGGGAAGAGAGAGGTGCTCGTCTCCCTCTTCTTCAAGGTCGTGGCCGGAGGCGAGACAGTCTCACGTCGCTAGCGGTCCAATCGTTCCTAGACGAGCATTACAAACGAGGCGTTAGCGACATGCAGCAGGTGCCTTTGCTAATCGTTTAATTTGGTTTAAAATTCTTTTTCGCGACTTCTTTTAAGAAGATATTGGTGCGTAACCGATGTGATACACGTCCTCCGAACCTACATAGATCAAAAAATTAGTAGCCAGAAATTCTCGTTGCAGTATCCCTTTGATGTGCGCTCATCCACGTAGCAGTGGCCGGGGACGGGCTATAAAGAGGTGTCACATGACCGTCAAGCACTGACCGTCATTCTATCCCATCATTCACGAAACATTCCGGAAGTCAGCCTGATTCTAAGCGTCTAGCAGCGCTTTTGAAAATACAGTTCTACTTTCTTTGTTTAGAATTTTCATAAAGAAAAACCTAAATAACACTCAAATCGATGAACTGTGCCAAAACCAAGACATGCATCGAGGTTCATCTTTTGCAACCGCCTGAACATTTTGTTTCAAATGGTTACTGACCTCGTCGACGAACCGCATAGAGTAGTGACCATCCTTTAACTTATCATGCAGCTGTGCCTTATTTCACTATTAGTTGTTAGATGAAAGTGTATTTGACATGTGCAGACAATCGTCGCAACACTACTTCTTCATTCTGTACAGGGTGGATATTCTGGAAGCTTCCACAGTCGCTTGCCACGATTGCTAGACGCAGGCACGTTTGCAGTAAACACCGACAAATAGCTGGAACATCCTAATGATATCAGCGGCTGAGTCACTGCCACTAACCTTCGAGACCTCATCAGACCGTCTAGCGTCCGGAAGTAAAGCATCCCGACCTGACGCTTGATCGGAACGCAGTGATATGTAAATAGAAACTCGTGATCTCTCTCGCAATGTGATTAGGGGCGATGTGATTCCGACGGTTACTCCGACCATCTAAGGGCTGCTGATGAGAAGCTGCAGGCCGCGATTTCGCCCGATTGCCCCAATTGCTTTTGGCATGGAGGCAGAGCGGGCTCTCGTGGCGAAGAGTGAATGAACTCGTAACGTTGGTAGAGTGTGAGCTGACCAGAGATAGGCTAGAATTCGGCTGCCTACGGCGAGGATTCGGCGGCCTGACGCGGCTAACGCCGAGCATGCAGCGCGCGAGAAGGCTCATTTAGCACAGACGTTACTACGCAGAGTCCGAGCAATCTCGATAACAGTTTCCCCCTGTGCGAACATTGTTGGCGCCTGCGACATTACCGCAGTCGCTCTGGGTGATTGTATACGTGCGCGTGCCGGACGCAGAAGGAGCGTTGTTTCAAGCGCGTTCCGTTTAATTAGAGTTAGATACACCCTGAGAAGCCCAGCGCGTGGCTGGTTATGATCGCGGTTTTTTCATTTGTGATTCCTTCTTTGCCGTTCTTATCGACTAAGGTCGCTATATTATTGGCTGCGGATCGAAATAGGATGCTTGGCGCTCAGCATGTCCTGCGTTACTTTAGCCTGCAGTGACTAAAGAATTGAAGATGTGTGGTTCGTGTCTCGATGTTTGCTTGACACTGCACATCCGATAGTCACTGATAAGTATCCGAAGAGGTGTATACTATATTAGTCATTTTATTACTATTATATTGTACAGCCTATACTAGCTATGTATTAGCAAAAAATGCAGGAAATAGCGAGCAAGTCTTTAAGAAAGAAAATTTTACATTAGGAAGTGATGTATTTGGCAACGCTGAAGATAACCCTCTCCAATATGTCGGGTCTGTAGACGAGTTTCTTGGTGTATTTTGAAGTTATAAGAAATTTCAACTAACTTCAAAAGACCAAAGGATACACATACTCATCGCATCCTCGTGCAGTGAACGGAGTTTCTTCTCATTAGTGACTCGCTTGTTCAAGCGTTGTCGCGTGGTTACACTGCGAGAAATATATTAAATAAAAAGTGCAGTACTCATGAAGTTCATCCTCGTGGATAAACTAACTTTTTTAACACTAGTTTCGGCGAAACTGCGCCGACTTTGTTTTTAATATGTTTTTTCAAAAGTGTATTCCAACATTTTAATTAACTATATTTTAGGCAGTATATAATAAAATTAACTTTTTAATTTGCTTATCTATCCTATTTAGAAATAACCTGACTTTTAGTTGTTAGTTAAGAAATGGTATGACTGCTTTTATTCGTGCAAAATATCCTGAAAGCTCATTTTATTGTAGCTTAGTTTTTTTTTTCTTCTTTCTTTAAAGGTGAAATTTTATTGCTGCTATTACGAAGTTGTCCCAAAGCCATCCATCGAGTCAGAAAATCGTTCTGAATTTTGAGGAAGAGTGCACCCGCATGGTGGACCCCAACTCAAGCGACATCCCGAATGTAGGGGCTTGCGCCGGTGTCTGGACAAGAATTCAGAATAGGACAGCCTCTTCCGGGTTCGTGGTTTTGCATGTTAAATTTTCAGATCGTGTTCCGCCTGCCAAAATTTGCTTCCGCAAGAAAGGCTCGCTTGCATCCCAAGTAAGTGGGGCTCACGGTTAGCATTTGTATATCCAAGGGCTCGCTCTGAATGGCATCACAAGTAAAGAAAAATGCAAACACAAAAGTAGAGCAAATCTCACAAACTTGCTTGAAAAAAAGCAGAAAAACAACTGACCACTACACAGATCTACAAGTTCGCAAAGTAGATTGATACAAAACATTTAAGCGGAAAGCTGCCGACTAAACAAAGGCAAACGAACACAAACTTAGGGGACTCAATCAAACATATCCATCGTATCTCCAGAAGCGCACAAACACGAAGCGATCATTGGTGTTCAGAATTTACATTCGTCAATTTGCACGGTTCATGGTTTGCACACAAAAATACGTTGTGCACTCAGCCATCCATATCGAGAGCTTTCCCAAAGGGGAACTCCGACGGATTATTCGGCTATTTCCAAGCGGAAGTAACGTCGAGAGTTTGGCTAGTTGGTATTCGTTGATCATGTGTAGAAACAACGAAAAGAAAAAACACGGACGGAGCAGAAGAAACACGATAAACAGGACGAACGCCGCGCTCGCCTTGTTTGCGTATTTCTTCTCCCCCGTGCTTTTAGCGCCGTGTTCTACATTAGATTCCATACATTCAATACAGTTTCGGAATAACAACGATTTACTGTTTCTAGCATTAAATTTATTTTCTCTAAATTCAAAATAGCTATTGAAGAAACGTCAAATTAGAGTACATCAGTCCACAGAAAACATTCACAGTCCAAAATAAAAACCTATAAAGCCATATTTATTTTAAGTATATTTTACTTTTTTATTTTAATTTCTTTTTAACTTTTGTGTTATGATTTAAATCACTTTACCTTGGATTTATGATTGAGTGATTTTTTTAATCTCGCACAGTCTGCGAGTTGCCTTATGAAAATATTTTTTTTATTGCTCTATTAAAGCGCAAGGTGGTGGAATGGTCTCCACATAGAAGAAACGAGCTTGTGGAAGACACAGCGATTATATATTTATACTTTCCGATGAAAGATCAACTCTCAGATGCATAACTCATACTGTCTGTGTGTGCCTGTGTCTATGATAATTTTTTCCTCTCTCTCTCTCTGCCGCTATGTGTGCGTGTGCACGCACGCAAACTTGCTCTTCTTGTTTGTTTTCTTCCTTCGCCCTCTTCATATGTAAATGGTGGATCGCAAGTAACAATCATCCCTTCAACTCCTTGATTTGATTGCCACGGCCGCTACGATGACTTCGTCTTTCCAGTCGTGCAGCAGGAGCCCCTTTCAAGGATTAGACGCTCAAGCTTGTATCTTTTATTGCAACTGTCTGGCAATGAGGTGCAGAAGTGTGAAAATTTTGGCGAGTTGGTAGTTATTTATTCCTGATTTAAAAATGCCGAAAACACTGACAGAGAAAGAAAACATGTACGACGGACAAGCGCTCACTTCCAACTGATATGTTTATTGCAACCTCAAAAAAAAAAAAATCCCGTCCCCCAGGTCGTTCATGCGTACTGCAATTCTTGTCAAAACTACACAACAAAAACAGTAAAATCACGATAATCGTAATACTAATAATAATAATAATAATAATAATAATAATAATAATAATAATATTAATAATAATAATATTGTGTATTTTATGTCCCAAAACAACCACGCGAGTCTTAAGATTGGCGCACACAAGATAGAATGAAGAAATACAACACGCGCACAGCTTCAAATGTACAAAATTAGCATGACCACAAATAGGTTGCATACTTCACACAAAATGTAATACAATTTCAACTTTCATGTTATACTCGGTTACAAGTTAAAAAGGTAGGAGATGCTCCTCCCACAAGCGTGATGCGCCGGTTTTAAATCCCTCCGCAGTCGAAAGAAGAGTTCACTGGAAACGCTCCTTGTTCTGCTTCAATGGATAGATAATGGCCCAGAGAGTGATGCCAACTTGTCTCCGATACCACTTTTTAAGAAAGCGACCTTTGTATTCATCGTAGGGAAACGAGCAACTGAGAGCAGCCTTTGTATCCATCGGAGGGGAAGCTAATCCGCGAAAGTCGTCTTTGTTTCCACCGGAGGGGAAGACTAATATCTCCTCTCGTGGCTTCCACAATGCTAAGTCAAAGTCGAAAGATAAAGCAAATATGTACAGAAAGGCAAGACCCTCCTCGCGCGTTGGCCGCAACGTCACGGAAACGATGGGACGCTATTGGATGCGGAGGTGGCGGAGGGATATATGATTCCCTTTGAGGGGCATTTGCCGCTACCTTCTTGACTTGTAACCTACTATAGACTTGCCAAGTTCCGGCGAAAACCTGGGATATCTGTGAAAATGTCCAAGCTAGAGAATGCGATTCTATTATATGAAATTTGCATACGGGACAGTGGTGAGAGCTTAGACATATATTGAACGTAAGAGACATTAAAATTTCTGGTAACGCAACAAGGAAGATGAAAATCGACAGAATTCAGAAGTAGGTTAGCATCAGTCCAACCGTGCTGACACGTGCTGGCACGCGTCAACACGTGTCGTTGTCTGAAGAAACGGCATCTCAGACTCAGTCAATGCAAGGGAAGGGTGGCTTATGCATTTCTCTCCCCGAGAGAGACTGTCTGAAAGCCTCAAGGTCTCCCTCGCCCTCTGTTTTTTACTTATGCCCATAAATCCAGAAACTAGAGGTAGCCGTCCGACGGTGTCTCGAAGGTGAACTTCAGACTTCAGACGTTTTACAAGTTTTTCGAAGACTTACGATACTTCGTTTACAACATCTGCCATAAAATTGACTTTAACAAAAATGAGGTAGTCGTCTACATATCTAAACACTTTTTGACACCCTCACACCCCAGTGTACCCTCGAGAAAAACTTCGAACTGCCCAATAAAGATGTCGCTTAGATCCGGCGCCACACAAGAACCATTACATATGCCATTTATTTGTACACAAATTCCATTCACCCAATGTGTCAGCATGGACTCGAAATAAAAAAATGAGAAGTTCTAAAAATCCCTCCATTGTAACCCTGCTGGAGCTTCTGAAATCGACCTCCCCTGTCACGTCAATGCAGTCATTGACAGCAACTAGTAACTCCTTTCGAGGAATCGAAGAAAATGAATCTTCCACGTCTACAGAAACAACTCGGCCAGATTTCGGGTTGTCATCCTTAAGATAGCTGATTACGGCATCAGAGCTGCGTATCGCAAAAGGGTCAGAAATCGACAACCTGGACAGCTGCTTCTGAAGGAAGCCCGCTACCGCCCTTTGTCACGAAATCCCTTTCCTTCACAAGGACCCTGAATAGCCCGCCGATTATGTGGGTCTTGGCTGTAAAAAGAGGCATCAAGGTTCGGGCCCTTGCTCCGGTTGACTAAACTGCCCATCTTTTTCAGGCCGAACCGGTCACAAACTAATTTCTGCTTCCTCCTTAACTTTCTTAAGACACACCCCCTAACCCCACGGATTTAATTTTTTCAGAGCAAACCTTACCTTATTTTGAAAATCTGAGCCGTCGCGGGGAAAGCAAATGAACCCTCTTTATCCGACACAAGGACATCAGATTCAAGTCCACAAAAGAGTCAACTACAGACGTCAGGATTTCCGTCCTTCCGGTTTTTTTATGCGACCGAACCCAACAGTCTAACATCCTACTGACACATGTGGGTATTTCTTACTCTCCCACAGGGTCCGCTACAATCCTCACCAGCGACACCAGCTGCGGTGCTTCAAGTCAGGCTGGAGTGAAAACGGAGAGACTAATCCAGCTTGTTTGGATTTGTCTCTCCATTTTCCGAGTAACCCTGTTTGTTGGGCTTTAAGTCTCCGATCAAGAAAAGCGCTCCTGCCGTACAAGTCGGCGCACTCAAAAATAGTCAAGAGAAGCATCGCGGCATTCTGCATTGGTTCGGCCGTCAAGAAATCATGCTTCCACGTGGTGGGAAAAGGTTCAATGATCAGGTAAAGAAATTGACGGAAGCAGGTATTTCTTTACGAGTAACCGAGAAAGAGTCGGAGGGGCTGATTAAAGAGATACTTCACCGAAATTTGAAATATACCCGCCGTGTTCAGAAATAGGATGAATATGATCCGCAATATCCGTAAATGAGAATCACACGTTTGTATTTTGAGCCTGATGGATGTATTTTTCGTTATAAACGGCCTACTCTGGCAAGCGCTCGGAAAGCAGCCAGCGGAGAACACGCTACGTCCGTCGCAATCGCGACGTATTTCGTCTCGGGATGAGCAAAGCTACGGCGAGGCTGACATCGTCAGGATGTTCTAGCCGTTCCAGACACCGAAACGGCATGAAGCACGCCAGCGATCGGGCCACCGCAACTAGCCGCAAAGCTGCTTTTCTGTGAATTTTGAGTGACTGGATTAATCTATATTTTTGTAGAGGTAGAATAGCGACGTCTGGGCACAGAAAACAGAGTTCCGTTGACTGGGAGTTCCTCCCTCCCATCTCCTCATGTGCTGGCCGTAGAGCTGTCCGGATGACGTCAGATTGAAAGCATGTATTGTTCTAGGCGAGACAGTTATCGTCACTACCTGTCAAGGTTCCTAAACGAGCATTACAAACAAGGCTTTAGCGACATCCACCACGTGCCTTTTTGCCAATCGTTTGATTTGGTTTAAAATTTCTTTTCGTGTCTTTTTTAACACGATATTAGTGTGTCCGATGTGATAGTGCTCCTTTGAACACTTATAGACCAAAAAATAAGCGCCGAAATTTTGGAGTAGTATTCCTATTAATTGTTTGAAAGGTCCTGTCAGCCGGGCACTACGGGAAAGATCGAGTACACCGGCTACGCTCCCGTACTCTACACGGTGTTTCGCGCAATGTTACAGAATGTTGCGAGGCCGTGTGATGTACAAGTGGAGTTTTAGGCTCCAAACAAATTATTTCTATTGTGTGAAAAGGGTCCGGGAGTCAGGGAAGAAAAGAGGTTAATTTTCTTGTGGAAAATGCATGTGAACCGTCTCTTTCGACGTCTGCGTGGGCCTAGTGTATTGCATTCCCCTATCCTGTGGCAATTGTACGTATGCCGAACTGGAAGCTGCGTTAATGAAAGGCTTAGGGAGCACCGTTCGCCTCTTCAAGCGACTCCGTCGGTCCACCTGGCGGTCTATTGTGATAGGTGCGGCTGCTCTCCAGTGTTCGGTGACACAAATGTTTTGGGCATGTATAGAAAACAGAGGGCGAGGGAGACTTGGAGACCTTCCAGATAGCTTTTCGGAGAGAGGGATGCATAAGCCACCCTTACCTTGCACTTACTAAGGCTGAGTTGGCGTTTCTAAAGACAACGACACGTGTCAGTACGTGAACATTGTGATTTTACTGTTTTTAGGATGTGTAGTTTTGACAACAAGGAGGTGCAGTGCGCATGAGCAATCTGGGTGGCAGGATGTTTTTTCTTTTTTTTTAGGTTTTATACACATATCGGTTGCGAGTGAGCACTTGTCCGTCGTACGTCTTTTCTTTCTCTGTCCTCGTCTTTCGTGTGTTTTAAATCAGGATGCCTGACAATATTCGGACATTTCAAGAGCAAATTGTAGGCATTTGACACGTGCTTAAAGGACGCTAGATTTTAGCGCAGAAAATTCGGCAACAGCGTGCTCTGTCCCTATTGAAAATCGCTCTGAGGGGGACTTCAGAATTTTTTAAAGGGTGTGAAGGGGACTTCAGGAATTCCTGAGATGTTTGAAGGGGGCACCGATATTTCCTGGTGGGTTCGTTGGCCCCGTCAGAGGCTCTCCTGAAATGTCTGAAGTGCCCTTTACAATGCCTTGAAATGTCTGAAAGCCTGTCAAGAACTTTTCTAATGGGGTCGGGAAAACCTTCAGGCTTCTTGAGATGTCTGTGGGCCACGGCTTAGGTGGAGAAAACACATTTCGCAGAATTAGAACATAGCTACGTATTGTTCGCGAACGGGAAAAAAATAAGTATTTGGAGAATGTCGATCGTATGTGTGTACGGTCAGATTTTTATTACTGCTCTTCTATCAAACACGACTGGGCTCCTGGACCCGTCTGTCACTGGCCGGGTGTTCGGTCGCCAAGGAGGCCACTGGGGCGATCGCCCCATGTGGAGAATTGACGAGGCGCGGGCCGAGTGTTGTTGGCCGAGCGGCGTTTTGAGGCGAACAAGCTTTGCTTGTTGCACGAATAATAATAAAAAGGGCAAGCCGAGAGCAGCGCGTTGCCCAAGAACAGGGACGCGGGGGAGATTGCGAGGGCGAAGCGGGAGCGACTCGTCCCGGGAACCGGTTCCTCCGCGGGGGACGGTCCCCAAAAAGGAGAAAATAAACAGAACCATTTTGCTTTTCACCAGAGTCGGACGTCCTCTCTTTTTCGTCGTCGTCAAAAACACGAACAGGCAACTCAAATTGTTCCCCCCCCCCCTCTTTTACAACGCCTACACACACACACTGCGCTTCTCTCCGCCCGGCAATGGGGAGAGGGTGCAGAACCACCAGGGCCGGGCAACACCCTTCTCCAGTGGTCGGCGGGAGAGAGTGGTGTGAGGAAGCCGAGGAAGCCAGGAGGCCGCTATAGCCATTTTCTTTCCACTCGTGGGCGGTTTGCTTCTTACCGCCGTGGATATCTGGAACGGACCGGTTTCCTCCAGAAAGGTGAGCATGGCTTTGAGGGCTCGCCCCTTGGTCTGTTTTGATCCGTGCAGTTTCTTCCTTGGTTCCGCAGGTGAACCCCAGTTCGGCGTTGGCCGCCTTCAGCACCGCTCGAGCGCCATCGTGTTCAGCGCATTCAAGGATATGGTGGCCGGTGTCGGCCTACTCGCCGCAAGCCTGGCAGTCGGGATCAGCGTCCCACCGCATGTAGTGCCTGCGCACCGGGATCATGGCACTGTGGGTCCTGAGACGGTGGATGACGGCCGCTGTCCCGCCTTGTTCCTTGCGCCTCTTCGTCCGTCCGGCTTCAGAAGCATCCAGCGAGCGAAAAATACGCCGAAGACGCCGCCCCGACGGCATCATGGACGAAACCGTGACTGTGCTCAGGATTTCTCAACGGTGACGGGTGCTGCTTGCGAGTTCGTGGTTTTCGCTAAACGTGCTTACTGAGACTGTGTATGTGTCCGTGAGGTGCACCTGCTCGGTTTTATTAGCTGAACTACCGTACATCAGGAATTTACCCAGCGGCATTGTGAGTACTTTGAAAGATATTTTTCGTTGTGATAAAGAAGTCAGTTGTCCCTATTTGATATGATCTCTTTCGTCTACAGCTGCTTGCGCCCGGGTTTGAACAAGCGTTGGTTTTTATCGTCTTTTTGAGTTTTAATATGCATGTAAAACTCAATGTCCGCAATAAATTTTCAATAACGTTTTGAACTGCATTTTTGTCTATGGTTCACAGTCATTTGGGCGTCTAAAGGGTTGATGGGCTAAGGGGTTTGGGCTGAAGGGTCTGACGGGTTGAAGGGCTGTGGGGCTGGAGGGTTTTTCTGCGGGGTATACCTGAAGGGTTTTTCTGTAGGGTATTTTTGAAGGGTTTTGAAGGCCTGTGAGGTCCCATAATCCTTCAAGGCTGATGGGCCCTTTAGAATTATTTTCAATAGGGTTGCAGTGAATGACACTCAATGAATCTCTATATAAAGTAAGTGATGCTGTTGATGCCGTGACGCTACTTTTGTGACCGGACTTCCGTGACAGTTTCTCATCAAATTCGGTTGATACAACACATTCCGTGTTAAAAATTATCATAGACACTCCCAATGCACGGCAGTGTATTTCTACATATTTAAGTGGCAATTTGAGTATTAGCAGGAAACATAATAATGATGTCCTTAGCTTCTGCACGACAATGCCAATTTTCAAGCTTGAATTCCATTGAAAAACATTTCTAACTAAAAAGAAAACAAAGAACGCACGAGGAGTCATGCATTGGTAAACGGATGCAAATTGTGCATGTGTGACGGCGTTACTTATTCTGCCATTGGTCAAGCCGTCGGCATTTTTTCCAATTGCCTCCTTCTCCCTTTTTTCTTTATTCAACTTTATTTACCTGCTTTTTATTGTTACACCTGATTACGTTGACGCTGAAGAAACTAGCCGCCGATGGCATGGACAGTCATTTCTATTGGCGCCGCAGAATCTAAAAAAAACTCTCTACCTAATTTGTTTTGCCGAAAACGATGTAAGCAAAATCTTCTCACCTCGTTGCGTACTTTTTTTTGTTGAAAATTAGTCTCCATAGGACTTAATTTATCCGTTTACATTTTTATTTAGTTTGTTTTAACTTCTTAATCGAATAAAAAGGATTAAATCAATTCAAGGCACTTTCTTATTTTTAAGCGTACTACAGCTGTAGTTGCGTTACAAGTGTATGCACAAAAAGAAATTGATAAAATATCGCAATTAAACACTTTGAAAGCCTCTGCGTAGTCTACGAGGACCGCAACAAACCATCACCTTCAACGATAATCACGTAAACTGAGTAATCCAGGACGTAGTAACTTATTTATAAATTACTTAGGTAAAGTTTTAATTTTGGTACAAGCCGTCAACGGGCTCATGTATTCAAAGAATTTAGTTGCTATAAAATTAGACATTGAAGAGATTTTAACACATTGTCGAAGTTTTGCTTGTACGCTGTACCTCCAAAATAGAGAACGTCCTGAGCTCCGTCTGGCCGTATATGTCAACATACGACTGGGAGAAACCAGCGGACAACGCTTTTCGTCGCCTCCAAAGCTAGCTACACAATTATCTTCAGGGACTTACCTTTCGGAAAATACGCACACCGATTTGAATCACAACTGGCTGTGTTCTTCCGGCCTTCAAAACAGATACCACGAAGCATTTTCGTTGGCTGTTAATCTTAAGAAGCTCAATGTCAACTTCGCATCGCTTTATGGGCTGGGAGAATAGAGTACCTAACAGGCTCTGCTTGCGCAAAGTGAATTTTGTGGTCTCAACTGGGCATGCCGCAAGGCCCAAACAGCGTTTATGATTGCCGCATGGGGCCGATGCCTTTTCTTTGTGTCAAGATTTCGGGAACGCTATCCTGAAGTTGCATATTATCCGTTTCTAGCTCCTCGGATTCGAATTCACAAGCAATCAATCAACCGATAAGTAAATGAAGCAATCGGCTGATCATTAAATCAATCAATTATAAATGATTTATTTATCGATTACATAATTATTAATTCCTAATGAATTACTTAATTGATTAACTGATATTTAAATATTTGATTATCAATTATTAAAGTAATCCAACAGTGTTCATTGCAGTTCTCAGGAGCAATCTCTCGGTAGCATTCATTACCAAGTTTGGTTTATTCAATCAAAATGGCCCTTTGAATCCCCGAAGATGCTTCTCGAATGAAAGCGATGCAAAGTGGAGTACATACATAATTTAAAACACTAAGAAAGGAAATTAAATAAGTGAAGGAAGAGGTTTTCTGTTCGAGCCATGCAACTATAAAAATAAATCGCAATAAAAAAAAAAAACTTGTAAGCTGCACAAATTGAAATAACAGGAACAAGAAGCACACTCACTACACAACCTTTGAGTAAGACACAATAAGTTAAAGTGTAAAATTAAGGGTAGAAAAACGTAAGCAACAATCATACCATCAGCAAAGTGAGTTCTTCACTGAACTCGAGCGACGACGGGTAACGGCGTCCGCTCGTCCGACGATGATGAGGAGCGCGTATTTCCCTTTGATTCTTCGGTCGGCGGGCATCGCCGTCTACGTGCGCCCGCGGCCCGCTTGACAACAACGTGGCATTGGGACCCATGTTTTTCAATGAACATTGTTCGGGGGTAAGGGGGGGGGGAGTATATGTTTGCACACGAACTGATCTCTGTTACGTCACGGCGCGTCGGGCGCAGTTCCGGTCTGGGGCTGTGGGCGGAAGCCGCGCATGGGGCACGTGCATTCCTGTGTTACTTCTGAAGAAACCGGACAAAAACCTGCCTTCTCGTCAAAACGCTGCGACTGGGGCTTTACCAAACAGAGTCGGAAAGGTTTGAAGGTCAGTTTTCATGCGTTTTCTGCCTGCTCGGTTCGTCCGAGAACGTGAACAGGGGCCGTGTAAAAAGGAAAAACAGACGCCGTTGGACCACGATTGCTTGGGCGGAAAACACTTTGGATTGAATTCACGGATACTTGTGGTCGTCAGATTTATTTGTTTTGTTCCAACATGAACGCGGGAAAACCGTTAAGTTGCACGGACCACCTGCGGACTACGTTCAGTGCGTCATCACGTTCAAACAGCCGCCTCATCGTTCGAGCTGTCGTCTGCTCCCTCAAACGTTTCTGCTTGTCGTCTGCTCGTTCAAACGACAGCGGCCCGTGAGACCAAACGTTGACCCGGTAATTGCGATAAGAAGTGCAGACCTCGAAAGACGTTTAAGTTTGAAGGTTGCTTCGGGTAATTAAGCTCGGTGTAAACAGTAGATATAAGGAGATGTTGATAATTGTTACCAGTGGCCACGACCGACTTGTTATGCCTGATTCACTCGGTCCGATTCTGCTTGCGATTTTCAGTATCGACGTCGACATCTCAGCTACGGTTCAGGCTTTTGCAGCCCGAGCGACGTCATGACTGAAAATAGCGAGCAGAACCTCACCATGTGAATCAAACTTTAGCGTCCATTCTGCGGTGTCCACGCGGAATGAATCGCCGCATGTTACATTATTCACGCCAAGTTTTGCGGTGTAACGAGCCTCGTTAATTTCGCTGATGCCGCTCAAGTAGTCAGACATTGCCAGGAAGACGTAGAATCAACAATTCCAACGCGAAAAAGAGCGCGGGGACTCACACCGACGCCCACAACATCCCATTCCAATGGTTTGTTTACGGGCGACGGCGAGCTTCTTGCCCACACCCCATCGCGCATGCGTGGCGTCGGTGGCGTCCGCTAGGAGGCGCTCCGGTTTGTTTGTAAACATGAGCTGGTGTATAGAGCTCGAACTTAGTATGCCTCAACGGGCGTCTCTCAGCTGCAGATGAGACATTTAATCTGTGCGGTAGAACAGCCAGCTTGGGGCCTTTAACGTGCATCACGCAGGAGTGATACATGACCGCACGCCGGTACGATGCTCGTCCAGATCAATACGGGCAGGGGTGGGGATTGAACAAGAACAATGTTGGGTATCAAATGATCGTGTGTGACTTGAAGTTGACGAACCCAGCTCGGCCAACGCTCTTACCTGTAACCGTCGGCCGCGGGATGGGAGGCCGGGCGGACGGGTTTTCCCTGGGCATCGAGCTCCCTTTGAGCACCAGTACCATACGGAAAGGTAAATAACCCTGTACCACCACTAACAATGCGTATTATAGTGTCTAGGAGTGAACCAGTGTTATTTGCGCTGTCACACTTCGGTGACGATGATGATGATAATGCTTCTGCTGCTGCTGCTCCTATGATGATGATTATATTAATAAAAGCGCGCAAAACACGAAAGACACTTAAGCACTTATGAGTTGTGAGTGCGAAAGCATGAATGTCGTTCTTTCGCCCCTTAGTTCGTCTGCTGTGTACTGGCATTTTCCGGCCAGGTTTCGCAACTGCCGAGGTTGCGGTCGCCGACGATATGGATGCCTGAAGCGCCGCCATGTTCCTTGGTGCCGAAAGGAGCAAAAGTGGCCATTCGTATCGCCTTCTGGAAAATATCACCTAAAACTCCTCATTTATTCACGCAAAAGATGGCGCAAGTGTGCGACGTCTGCTACAACTGAAATCATATTCGATACCACTGATCTCTATGTCTATTTGCTGGATCGCGTTTGCCCGCTCCGCGAATGCGACCTCTGGCGGCCATCTTTTTGGTAGAGTGATATTACCTCTAGCCAATGTACAGCTGGTGCAGCCACTATCATCTATCCATAGCAGACAGGGTTGTGGCAGCTGTGGTGGCAGGCTGCCATAAAAATATCCGTGGGTGATATTTTGTTCTTGATTGAAATTGTTCAACGAAACATATTGTTGAAACCCGGAGCGAACGGTAGCCCGATCTTTAATGACCCGGTGAAGGTATCACAAAATCGCAGCACCAGGGAAAAGCAGCACAGCACGCATCGAAAGTCCCATAAAAGAAAAAAAACAGCAAAAGCAGACGCTGTTTTCCCCGGTGCTGCACTTTCGTAGAACTTTCGACGGGTTCTCAAAGATGGGGCTACCGTTCACGCCGGGTTTCAAGAACCTGCTTCGTCGAACAACTTCAATCAAGCAGGGAATATCACCCACGGTACAGTGTACTAGACCCACGGCTATTTGTATGGCAGCCTGCCGCCATAGCGCTGTACGCCATATTACTATAATGGCTAGAGATAATTTAACTCTACCAAAAAGATGTCCGACCGTGGCCGCATTCCTGTCCATAGGCGGAGCTGGTCAAACATGATCCAGCAATAAGACATAAAGATCAGTGTTCGATACTTGGAATAATGAGGAGCGCAAGTTCGTCTGCTTCTCCTGCAGGGTTACGACGTCAGAACGCCGATTTCTAATTGGCTCTGATTTGAAGTGTAATGAGTAAACCTCAACACTAGCTGCCTTGAGGTTTACCCACTATCCTTCCAATCCGAGCCAATCAGAGCTCGGCGTTCTGACGTCATCGCAACCCCTGCGCAAGAAGCAGACGAACTTGCGCTCCTCCGCATTGGTTAGTTCGTGAAACAAATATTATCCTAAAAGTTATCTTACATTGATTGAGAAAAATTTTCGTAACATATTCACTTTCAAAATAACTCTAGTTTTCTTTTAATTGCATTTTCGCGTATATAGTAAAGCTTCAAAATTTTACTTAATTGTGAAATTAATTTAAACGACTTTGAACACAACTAAAAATAAGTTATCCTTATGAAGGACGAATCCAATTCAGCTAGAACACAATGAAAAAATGTCAGACCAGGTGCTCAAAATGCTATCCTAGAAAACTTAGAACTCCTAGGATGAAATTCCGAAATTTAAGCGTTTTAAGGCACAGTTTACGACTAAACGTTTGGAGTTTCGCTCTCATGTTTCTTTTTTTTTTTTTCAACGATGGGTTTCTAGGTTCATCAAAAATAAGCCCTCAAAGTCTCGTTGCTCATTTACAGGGCTACACTGAGATTAGGACACTTTCAAGTTGTATAAAACGAACATTTTTTCAAATAAACAAAAAATAATGTGCGCGCCGAAATTAAATAATAAAAAAGTAAATACAAGACTGCACGTGTTCATTTATCAATTTATTAACAAAATCAAAACTCGCCTTGGTTGCATTACAAATCTAGAAAGCTGGATTTCGCGGAGTCATGTCTTCAGAAATATACAAAAATTTGACATTTTGCTTTTATGTGATGTGATACATTTGCAGATATAGCTATAACATTCTGCCCTAAGATATTCAAGATGAATATGACATTTATTTGCAATTTCAAAGCATGGCGTTACTCGCGCACAGACACGACATTTGTACCGCGAACATCAGCCTAAGCACAGCAAGCACCGGCATTATTGTTGCCGCCGTGGGGCCGCTGCTTTAAGTGCCCCTTTAATTTTGCAAAATTAGTACATACAAGAATTTTTGATATATAAGCATAATATTCTGGGCAGATATATGGTAATTTCTTTCAGAGCTGGCACATTTATTCGGCGTTAGTAATTCAGTGTAACAAGTAGGTTTTCACTATTTTCTTAAACATATAGAGAGGTCTATAAATTTGGAACGAGCTAGAGGAGAACTGATATTACAAATTTTGACTACCTTTTGCAAGGAGCTCATTAATTTGTCTACTTTGAACATACACCGGTTAAGTTAAAAACAAGTATGTGTCTACGTCCAGAATGCCATCAAAACCAGTTTGAATGATGTTATAGCACCACGTTGCAGTCACATTTAACCTGGTGTCAATATCGCTTGTTTGTTATTCTACAAACATTTCTTAGACTGCTGCGAAAGGATCTTCTCATTCACTTACGTGTATCTTATATTTTAAAAGAAATTTAGTCTACCACGTTCTGGCGCAAACCTGATAGGCATCCTAAAATGTGACTAGAAATTGAAGTAACATTGCCACACGTTAAAATGGGCCGAAGTGATATGGACCTTTGGTAAACAAAACATAAAGTCCTATTTCTTTGTAATACCCTTTGGGCGTTTTCGAGCGTTGTTTTAATGTAATATTATTGGAAGCTTGCAGTTCTCGAGTGCCCGGTCCTTAAATAAGGCAGACAAATATAAATAAATTATTGATATTTGCATTATTCTAACTGTACTTTGTTTTAACAGTTGTCACGGACTTAACTTTTACTCCAGCTTCTAGCTCGCCTAAGCCGCTCAAGGGAACAAAAGTAACTTCGACATTTTCCGGTAAGTTTGTTGCTTGAAAAGAATGTCAGAGGGTCAAATCCCTTTGCGTTGTGGATGATGAAATAAGCCGAAAAGGTACATAACTGGACAGGGATAAACATGCTTTAAGACCCACTTTCTGTTGTATACATACCGGGATCTTCCTTTTCCGCGGTTACGTTAGTCGCGAGCGAAAAAGAGGGATACTAGAAAATGTCTGCCAGGTCATTTATGTTCTAAAAGAGGCTCCTGGAATAAGCATCTTCTCCTTGGGTTTCTTGCCGAAGGTAGTGGTTTTGCCGATATGCGTTATTTTTATTTTCTTTTTAAGAAAAGGTTTGTTAAGGGAATACCGGCTTATGCGCACTGGTAAAGGATCATATTTGAGGGTAGTAAATAACGAATAAAGTTTTTTTGTTATGTAGGCCCAAAGCGAAGCTTAGTTGGAGTCGGTTAGTGGACATTTCAGTTCCTGTAAGACAAATGTCTCTATAACAGTGAATTCATTTTTTGCGTTATAATTCTCGACCAGTTACCATTGTTTGTAAACACATTTTCCTGAGAAGTTTCTATTTTCTACGCAACACACAGGAGAGGAACATATCTGTGGTAATTATAATATGTAATCTGCGAATCTCGTGATTACAGCGCTGCGCGTTTTCTCTCGCTTGATGAAGCGATAAACGCTGCCTGTTCGGCCATCACCCCCTAGAGAATAAAGTCGTAGTATTGGAGTTTTTGACGACATCCATCGGACGCCAGCGCGGGGTGTGACAAAAAGGATGTGAATGCTGCGAGAGTGTTCGACTGAGACTCGTCTTCAATAATGAAGAACACGAGCCTCGCTCGAACGTTAAAAGCAGTACACTGTGCCTCAATCTGTGCCCCAAACTGGCCTCTAGTTGTTTAAGTAGAGAATCCAAGGCTGTTGCCTTGTTTATTTATAGGTGTTAACAGTCAGGTTCTAACTTTTTATGACGTAAAGAAGCCGACTGCATTGATTTGCGATGCGTCATCCTACGGACTTGGTGCTGTCATTTGTCACATTACACCACATGGAGAAGAGCGACCGGTGGCGTTTAAGCCGCGAACTCTAACCTCAGCAGAAAAGAACTATGCACAGTGTGAGCGGGAAGCTCTGGCATTGGCGTTTGGTCTTAAGAAATTCCACCGTTACTTGTACGGGAGGTAATTCATTCTCTACACATACAATCGGCCACTCCTCGGAATTCTGGGTCATGACAAGCCAGTACCTACCTTGGCCGCTGCCAGAATGCAGAATGGGCGGTCCAACTTTCAGCCTACAGGTACAAGCTTAAGTATTAAAAAGGGAATGACGTTGAAGTGGCGGATGCTCTGTCTAGATTGCCGCGACCAGTAACTACGGCTGAAGAACCTGCTGAGTGCCTTCTGATTTTTGACAGCACTCCTCTGACCGCAGAGGACATTGCAAAAGCGATTAAGCGCGATTTAATATCTGTGTCGCGTGAAAGCGTTCGTTTTCAACGGTTGGCCTTCGCAGTTCCCAGAAGAACTAAAGCCGTATCACGTACGTCGTGACGAGTTGTCTTTCGAGTAAGGGTGCGTTACCTGCGGGCTTACGGGTGGTCGTACCGGAACAGCTAAGGTGAAGTGTCTTAGCGTTTCTGCATGAGGATCACCCTGGGGCAAGTCGGCTGAAGACGCGAGCCAGGAGTTTTGTATGGGGGTCTGGATTAGACCACGCAGTCAAAACCTACGTACGCGAGTCTCTCACTTGTCAAGCAATCCAGAACGCTGCCCCACCTGTAGCGCTGCGGCCAGGGAGCTATCCGACACAGTGTTGGCAGCGTGTACACGTGGATTTTGCAACAAAAAGGAGGCCATGTCTTCCTGCAGACTTGTACACGTTACTGAAAAATAGTAAGGAATTACATTTACAATTACTCAAGGCTAAATTGTAATTTATTACAATTACAATTACCCTCCCATAAAAGTAAGTGACCGTTACCCCCAAAAGTAATCCGTTACTTTCGTGGCGTTACTTTCAACATTATTTTCCTCAATTAAGAAACAAAGGGAAGAAGGTTGTTCAAGTTCCTATTGTTGCCGCCTGTTCCATTTATTGACCTTGAGTATTTTGAGCAACAGCTGACTCGAAAGTCTCGTCAGACATTTTGCGTTATTTCTTACTCAATATGTCGACTTCTACGCTGAACACACTTTGAACTGAGGCACGGGATGGGAGTGCCATATTGTGCCTCACGAATGTTTTATGCTCTGCATTGAGCTTTTTCAGCGAAGCAATGGAAGTACTATTTACCTCGAAGATAGAGCAAAGCTTCGTCCTTGCAGCCGTTGCCTGATATTCGAGAGTTTTAGTAGAGTTGGTAACAGTAAGGTGATAATTAAATAATAAATAAGGTTTGGCTCGATATTCTTCTTCCTTTGGTTCTGAACAGGTCGAGCCTTGGTTGAGACGTTAGTGGATAAGAAAAAGTTTCCAATAATTAAATATAAATAATCGATAAAAGAACAACAACAGGACACTCATAACAACAATTAATTAGAACGTCGGTTAAAACAAGGGAATGTAAACTCATGTTTGCCATGTGTACCTTTCTTGGTGCCGTTCAAAAACGCACGGAGCACGGACCGACTGCAGTTTACTCCTGTGTTCTCCAGATAGACGTCCGCTGATGCCACGGGCAGCGAAGGGCAGAGAACTAAGTAAGCCGCGCTATGGCCCCACTCCCGAGTTTCACTCTCTCCTCAAGCACAGAATATCAAGTCTACGTCAGCCACCATTATGTTTTATTTGTAAAAATATCTCCTTGTCATAAGATGCGTCCTGCTGGGGTAAAAACAGGAAGAAGAAAAAAGGAAGACTATTACCATTTTCGAAGTGCTCGCAAAAAGCTGACTCACAAAAAGGGTAACTGAGATGCAGGTAACCTGGTAACAAATAGGCAGCAAATATGCTGGTAACAAATATGCAGGTAACAAATAAAGTGGCCAACCCTAGAAGTTGGACTACAAAAAAAAACTAAATAAGCTTTTAAAACAGGGTCAAATAAGGTGAAAGAAGCAGAAAAAAATACTATCCTGTTTTCAAAGAGAAGTTGATAAGTGTGCATGGACGAACGAGGATGCTTGTGGCAATAACCTCTTCACATATTATCACATCTCTTTTAGTGGATTTTAGGGTAGACGGAGCGTTGTCTTGTGTTGTGGCATTATGAAAATGGTCCTAGTCACTATAACCGAGAAGGACATTGTTAATTCTTGTCTGTGCACTTACCGCCTCGAGCTTCTCGAAGAGGCATACAATCACTTGGTGTCTTCCTCTCCCGCCTTCGATCGCAAAGAAAAAACAGACACTAAAAAAGCGAATATAACGCCTTCGATCGCAAAAAAAAAAAAATAAAAAAGCGGATATAACTTGCCCCCCCCCCCTTTTTTTTTTCTTCAGAAATGTTTATTTGGATTTTCTGACATTGTTGTTAGGATCTAAAAAAAAAAAAAAAAGATTCCGGGTCTTGGTGTTGCAAAAAAAGGCTTTGCGGAACTGAAGAGTGCCAAGCCTCTGCGCTCAACTTTACCAAAATGAAAACGACCTTTTCTTTAGAGGGAGGGGGGGGGGGTCTGAAAAAAATGTAACGGATTACAAGGAATCCGTTACGTAAAAAATGTAAGGGAATTACTTTAAAATTACTCTAGAAAATATGTAATTATTCCGTTACTAAATTACCGATAAATGTAACGGATTACAAGTAATTTCGTTACTTGTAACGGATTACGTACAAGTCTGGCTGGCGGACGCTTTTTCAAAATGAATCAAAGTTTGGCCGATGTCTTCCACAACCACTACCACAACAATCGATAAACTTCGAAGTGTGTTTGCGGCACTACGTGATTCCGGAAGAGCTGGTTAGTGATAACGGCCCACAGTTCATTTCGGAAGAGTTTTTCATTTTTTTAAATGCTAACAAGATTAAGCATTTGAAAACACCATCCTAACACGTTGCTTCTAAAGGCGCTACAGAGCGTCTTGTCCAGACAACGAGAAAGGTGTTGCTGAAGCAGGTACTAGATGAAGAGCTCAAGGGAGTGAAACATTCCTTGCTGGAGCGTTTAGATAGTTGCTTAACGAGCTACCGAAATACGCCCAACAGTGTCACTGGTCGTACTCCCGCCGAACCGTTTTTGAAACGCCAGCCGCGAGTGAAACTTTTATTGCTCGATCCAAGTTTTGTTGAAGCCATGCGTGATCAGCAGAATCGGGTGAGAAGAGTGAAGGAATATTTCGCGAAGTGCAGACCGAACGTTGCCGTAGATGATCTTGTGCTGGTAAAGACGGTGCGAGGTGAGGACGTTTCTTGGGAAGAAGGTGTTGTTACGCAAGTTGTCAGTGATGTGACATATTTAGTGAACGTTGCGCAGCACGTGAGGGTTCACACACGCCGACCACATCAGGCCTCGCTTGCTCAAGTCAAGGGACCAGACTTCCAATGGTGGCTCCTACTCCGCCCACCGGAGAGCTGCAACCTCCTGTCCTACAAGTCGCTGCGCCCTCAGTGCCGGTGCCAACCGATCCAGTGACGGCACCTACCTTCGCCGGAACGGCCGCTCCCATCGCCTGATGCTACAAGAACGTCAGCACCTTCACCGGCGCCAACCTCGGAGCAGCCAAGTGTGCGACGAAGTGCGCGTGCAAGTCGTCCACCTGACAGATACCAAGCAGCGGACTTCCAGAAACTGATGTGCGGGGGAAGGAATGTTATAGCGTAACGTAGAAAGTTACTACGTGCTGTATCGCGGACCAATCGGCACGTGCCGTGCGATACCATTATCTCTATATAAGCTCCGCACTTGAAAAAAGCCACGCTCTTGTCTGTTGGAATGCTCTCCCGACAAGTTAGTACAGTCCAGATGTGGGGCCCATTTCTTAAAATAAAAATAAGTGTAGTGTTTGAATGTTTAGACAACGGGAATTCAAAGTGCCTTGAAATGAATTATTGTGTATTCAGTCTTGGTGGACAATCTAGTCAGTGCGCCATGAGTGCTAACCTATTTTCTTTTCCTTTTTTCACGTGCATCACGCAGTAGGCGTTACACGACTAGACACCGATACGACGCTGATTGGGAACGTTTGTATCACGTATTACTAATTTCTGCTAAACTGATGGACGGCACTCGCCATAAACCTTTCGAGGAAACCTGTCCTCCGACAGTTCTGTGTTTGGGCAAAGACATTTGTGCACCGAAGGCCATCGCCCCGTCGCTTGGTGGTATGCGTACACAAAACAAAAAAGCACATTTCTAACAACGTGAGGTTGGTTTGCCATAAAATGCGGACCCTGCCTCACGCTGAAGATCATAGCCAGTGCAGTGTTTGACTGGGGCTTTCACGTGTGCGGACTCAAGCAAACGAAATTGTCAGTGGCTTTGATCCAATGACAATTAATAGAATTAAGATCGAAATTGCGAGCTGTGAATCGTCAACAAAGTGAATTCACCTCTCATCAGCTGTCTGCAATGCTGCTTGAGTGCGTGCTGGAACCGAGCATCCACCATGTTCGCTTCCGACCATCGAAGTTATTTTCTAACCTCAATCTTTCCAGGTCATGGCAGTACTTCCCAGGATATAGCTAGAGTATTGCTACGGCAGCGGCATCGATGGGTAATAATAAAATAAATTACTGCTGCTGAGTTTTTTTTCCGAATATGATTATATCGGTGATATACTGGACGTTGGACAACAAAATACAAAACTTGAGATTTGGACATTACTAGTAAATTTATGCAATAGATTTTCCACGAATAATCATAAGCGGCCAATCTAAGGATATAAATGATATATATATATATATATATCTATCTATATATATATATATATATATATATATATATATATATATATATATATATATATATATATATATATATATATATATATATATATATATATATATTATATAGCAATATTAAATAAGATATATTATTCTGGACAACGCTAGCAAGCTCCATAAGTACTACGTTTATTCCATCTACCAATATATGCTTACCTATTTGCCTTAAGATCACTCCCTTACGTCGATGTTAGGGTTTAAAGATTGCATTTTCCAGACTTTTATAACTATCAAGCAATATAAAAAAAAACAATAAATCCAGGAAAAAATATAAAACTTTAGACAAAGTTTAGCGTAGCTATAGCGTTCTATGCGCTTCATCTTAAGTCTGGGCGTAGCCGACTCTACGAGACGGTGAGACCAATCCAACAACGCAAAATCCCACCATCGTGGTGTTCGTCATGTTTCTCCGCAAGTTCGAGTATTCCAAAACTAATGATGTATAAGGCAGACTTTCAAATCGCGCTCAGATATCTGTTTTCATGGCTGCATATGCGAACGACTTCGGACATATGACGAAACGAAGTTAGGTTCAGCAACAACGTTAAATAACAAGAACGGGTGAATGCGTCACTGTCATTAAACAAAAGTAAACAAACCTGTCATACAAGTTTTTGGGCACGTGGTGCAAAGTTTGCTTGCATGGTAGTCTTCGCCACGCATTCCGCGAATGTGGATCACACGACGCCACTAAGATGAGGGTGTCTCGCTTCTCTCGGCGTTGTTTGGACAAGCTGCGGGAGTCGCTGCTCCTGGCAGCTTCACTCTGCACGCACCCAGAACGCGAATAACATGTGTTGATGCTCTTACGCACGTTTGCGACATGGAAGGCACATTTGCTGATGCAGCCTGGTCGACTAAGGATGGGAGCGCTAGAAAGATGTATCCACAAAGAAGGTGCCCTCCGACGCAAGCTGAGTGTCCCAAGAAATGGGGTTGCACAAAGAGGTCGCTGTGCTCTCTTGTAAGCTGGACTCTGTCGGTGTTGAGCCTTTTTTTTGCCTCTGCGAACTTAATAATTGTATTAACCAGGTTGATACAGCACCGCGTCAGTATCGCGGGCGTCTCGCATGCGAAGGGACAGCGTTCGAACCTCGCAAACAATCACTTCATCTAATCCTTCATTGCTATTCTAAAAAAAAAACGTCAAGAAGCACGGTCCGTATCACCATCTTCTTCTAGGAATGTTCCGGACATTATTACCTGCATTAAAAAAGCTGTGTCCGGCAACATCTGGTCACTTGACTCTTGGTTGCTGTCGTAGAATGAGCGGCGTTTTTATTGTGACCAGCACAAGTTTGCTTTATTCAGATGATATTGCAATGAATGCAAATGTTAAAGTGAGCTGGACAAGAACGACGATAATAATCCCTGGAGAAGATGAAGGAGGGGGACAAAAAACAAACACAAATCTCCAAACATTGCTCGGTGACTAGTGAGCGACTGAAAACATCCGCCTGGCCCTGGTATGGAGGGGACCCTGGTTGATTGCAAAGACAAGGAGGATTTTTCGAGTCACGCACTAGTGGCCCTAGCTTTGCTTGGAGATGTGTCGTGTGTCCTTTGCTACCCTTCTTTCCCTTCTCCAGGAATTATTATTTCCACATTAAATTGTTATTTCTAGTTCAATATTTATTTACCGTTTTTTTACAATGCCAGACAATTGTTTACACATCAGCGTCTGTTACCTTCGCGGTTTTAATATATATCTTTTTTAATATCATATTTGATATATTTTGCGGCAACCTATACAGGAGCGTTTTTTAATAACTCCATATCGAGCGTCCAAGGAACCTTGAAAAGTTGACTGTGCCAAAATTGAATCTAGATTGCTGTTCCAGTTTGCATGCAAAAGGTAAAAGTGATATTTCAGCCACTAGATAGCACTGAACACCTAGATGGCATTTTGTGTTACGAATGAAGATTGCTCTTTTCGCAACCGAGTAAAAAAATATTCTTCTGTCAATTTTATATTATTTTATTATTAATAACGTTTTCTGAACATAATAAAAACAAATTCCCGTTCTGCATTTTTTACACATTAAGATTATATATGAAATAATATAAAATTAAGATTTTAAAATAACTTGATAATTGTTGGTGGAATTACTAGTCACTTCACTTTGTGTGAAATTACAGCATTCCCTTTCTTTGGTTCTTTGACAAGAACAGTAGACGCGTATTTTTGACCTGATTGGGCATCATAAGTCACGTATGATCCCTGTACCGTCCCTATCACCATCTCTCTTTCGAATCACCGCCATTCATTATCTTGTGGCCAGCCAGGTTCTGCTAAAACACTCCCGGTAGCTTCCTCTCCGCCAGTTAGAGGCGTAACACAGGTCTTTCTTAGAAATCGTAAGTTAACATTGTGCATTTCGCGGCTCCAACAAACCTTCTTGCTGTGTCCTCGCTGAACAAGCAGATGGTAAGAAGTAAAAGACTCTTCTGTTTCCTGTCTGAAAAGAAAGCTACTGCTAAGACTCCGAGTGATTGATTTGCATTCCAAGACAAAAGAATCTCTAAGCCCGCTGCAGGATACAAGCGTTGCGTGGCGAATATATTTCACTAGTCTTCTCCGCGTACCGCTCGCCTGCTCGCAGCCAATCAGGACGCTTCCACTGAGCTTGGTTTGGAACGGAAGATGTTTGTAAGAACGTCTGCTTCTGAAAAATACATTTTTATTTATTACAATGCTTTTCGTTCAAATTCAGTTGCTTCGTTTGAAGCGTAAAAACCAATGTAAGGAGTAGCTTTGCTTGTGAAATTGAAAGCACGAATCTGCCCGTGACTCATAACGCAATTTAAGCAAACACTCCTGTGTGAATGGGCCCTCAAGAAGTTGTTATCCGAGTTCTTTTTTTATTTTATATTGCTTTTCTTTTCTGTCTTGTAGTAGCACAGGACACCATTCAAGCCCTGTTAGCATGGTTTCAGATGGGTTGATAGGTGTATCCGGAATATCCAAGGAGACGCGACTGCAATTATTTGGACATTTCGGTGTACGCTCGTCGCTAACTCAAACGCTTTGTATATCGTGTGAAGCGGCACAATTTATCTTCTTTTATGATTAGAAGCTTAGATCGCACAGAAACTAAAGCGAGCACAAAGGAAGGTTAGCACGTACTTTGTTTTGCTTTCCTTCCGCCTTCTGTGGGTTATGAAATCAAAACATGTTAATCCAACATCAACTTAGTCTTTAATTCCTGGAGAATATCAAGTATCGTACATCGAAATGTCACTATGCGTCAAGCAGCTTTGGGGGTGTAAACATATTTCTAGAAAAGGTATTTTGATGCCCCTAGTAAAATAGGCGAGTCTTGTTGCTCAGGAAGTATGAATGATGACAGACACTCTAGTTGTTTGTGATATAGAGAGTCATTGATCCTATATCAAGCCATTCTCGTGACTAACCATAGGTCGTCGACTGCCAAGTACCTTAAGCATTGTGAAGTAGAAACCCTTACGGAACTTGTATCGCATGCTTCATCTTGTCAATAAAGCAATTGTCAAGCTGTCACGAATGCTTTAGACACTTAAATATGTCATGCTATTCTATTCCTGCCCGATCCTTCACATCTTTTATGCACTTGTATATGAATCAATGAATTTTTCATTGCATTTTTATACGACGGTCATACTCGAAAACCCCGCTGGTCTCCTGCGATAAGCTAATACGTCATAATAAAATGAGTTGGGTGGGCACATGTTTACTACCTGACTCAAGAATTTCCGGAAGCGGAATCAGCTTGCAGACGTATGCCATCCCTGACTTTGAAAGCATCTCACACGAGTATCAGCCTAATTGAACTGATATCAAATCGTAACACGAAATAATGACCTGCAGTCGTCGACGTAGAAGCTTTTGCTGTCGTACTCAAAATGTGATTTCAAGCAATATTGTTTTCTATGTTGTTAAATTATGCCTACGTTATGCTAGACTGGAAGGCAACTCGATATCGTATTTGATTTAAGGTGACTATTTGCAGCGCCACACACTTACCTGAGATACCTGTTGGCAACGCCAATGGCGCACTATCCTTACAGTTATCGTACAGTGCACATGCAAGGACTTCAAATGGCGGCACGAATATGGAATGAATTTTGAGAGTACGATCACATCCGGTCTCCGAAACGAGGATTTACGAGTTTTGGTACTCTGAAAACCGGTGCAGTAAATCTAGGTGCAGCGCTAGCACATATACGCTAGCACTGCACCTAGAGCACTTCACCCCGAGATCAGTTGTATCGAAGTCGCAAGTGAAAGAGATGTGACACTTGTCAGCGAGCGCCGATTTGAACTTCAGTCGAAAAACGTTTGCGAATGCCCAGCAGCAAACTCGTAGAACACACTTGGACTTGAACATGTAGTCACCCAATTTTTATTCAAATCATTCTGCGCCGCCATTGTCAGAAGACGCTTTTTCAGAAGATCTTGCAACTCGCATAACTGCATGCTACCGACGTCTCAAATTTGTGCAGTTCAACAAAACAGTTCGAGTTATAATACGGAGTTAGTAAAAGTTAATCAGTGAAAAGTACAAAGCACAGCTTATGTGTTTTTATGTGTTATTCTGTCGGGAGATTTCAAAGTGATCCAAAAGAGCTCCATATTCGCGTGTTTAGTATGGTAGATGCGAGTGAGCGCATTAATGTCCATGAATATACAAGCAAAAAAGCGCCACAAAGCTGCTCCATATCTTCCAAGGCATTCCTCATACGGAACGAAACTAAGGAAGAGAAGAGTATGAGGGTTTTCGGTGACGTCAGTGCAATAAGTTCAGATTGGAAGGATAGTGGGTGGGCTCAACTGGCTCCGCTGCCTTGGCTTTTAACTACTGTCTCCCTCGATTCAATTGAACAAGAAAGTAGTTATCTCACCGGAATGGACAGTTGGGCTGGTTGGTATACGTGCATAATAAAAAGAAAACGCGAAAAACACATAGTACACTCAGCAGAACAGTACAACACAGGATAAGGCGATGATTATCAACTTTTATTTCGAAAGCACGCGAACATAAGGGTCTTTATTTTGTTTCACTGTGAGGTCGCTTGTTTCTCGTTTCTTCGAAGGAGAAGTTATTTGAGGTCCAATAAAACCATCCCACTGTTCCTGAGGTTCACTAATGAACCCATGAACGTTGTTTTTGACCAAAAGCTTACTTGACTATAGATCAGCGCATTCAACACTCGTTAAGAACGATATCGCTCTTTCATGCTTGCGGTCAGCGCTAACAAAATCCTGCATCCACAAAATGAAAGTAAGCATCTCTCGCCCAAATCGCAAGGCTCAGAGACTCGAACTTTCAGCCAGATATAGCCCATCGGCTAGTATGCGACAAACCAGATCTCGTAGTACATCAAGGTGCGATCCAAAACAAAGAACACAAAGATCGAAGCTGAGGAAACGACAAAAATAATGCTAGCCAGTCATACCATATATTCACCGCCTCTCTCATGGGATAAAGAGAGTCGCCTCGAGGTACAGGGTCAATGTCGTATTCTCAGCCCTCAACAAACTGATCAGTATTGCAACTGCGGTAAAAAAACAAAAACGCAACCATAAGCAGTCAAACAGACAACAAGGAACGCCACATTAAGCATGGCATAAAGTTCGTTCCTTGCAAAAAGGGGACAGTCTATGAAATCCCATCCTCCTGCGGAAACTCATATATCGGACAAACGGGGAGATGATTAAACATCAGACTTCGCGAACATCACAGTTCGTTAAAAGGTTTGAGCATACTCCCATTTAGCAAAGCATTGCCGTGACTGCGGTTGTGAACCACGGTTCAGAGTCACATATATCTTCTATAAAGACCGAGCTCAAGTTGACTAGGAGATAATTGAGGCCTACCATACTGCAAAAAAGAAAACAAGGTTCGTGACACAAGCATCTGTGAACCTCAGGAGAGTGAGATGGCTTTTTGGACCTTGGATAACTTCTTCGAAGAAACGAGAAAGAAGCGACCCCACAGTGAAAGAAAAAGAAGACCCTATGCCTGCGTATTTTTTTTTTTTTCAAAATAAGAAAGTTGATAGTTCTCGCTTTGTCCTGTGTGTAATTCCCTCCTCTATGTCCTTGTGTTTGTCGCGCTATTTTGCATCATGTCATTTCTCCTTAAGCACAAATCCAGCGCTGGAACGCCAAACACCGGCGTCGGACTTTCGAACGCCAGACCTTGCCCGAGTAGCAGACGACGCTCCTCGTCACCGCACTTCCTGACCTGCTCGTCCTATTCAATTTTTGTTCGCACTAGAATTGTACCACCTTTTGCTAATTTACACAAGCACCAAGGAGCATGCTGCCAGCGTAGCTACACACAATGTACGCGGTGGCGGCTGTAGCAGTAACTGTTCTTAAGGAAATATCCTAAACAAATGGCACTTAACACGAGCGTTCGACACCGCCACATTTAGGGTAATTACTTGCAATCTCTAAGGCCTTCTTCAGCCGGGGCAACTTTCCTAGCAATTTTGGTGTTGGTGGAGAGTTGCTTCCTTGCTTTCCATGGACCCTGGAGCTGCTACACGAATCGCTCGGATTTGCGTCTGGCTCGAAACGGACAAGCATCTCAGACAACTCGGAGACGTTTGAAGCGGCAGCAGCCAATCAGGGACGCGATATTTTCTAGTGAAACGCCTGTGGCGGGCATGATGACAACCAAGCACTTGGTTCAGCTTTGAAATGAATCGTTGTTTAGGAATAATGCGTTTAAGAAAATGAGTTAGTATTTTCAACGCCATCTAAATATGTATAAACAGGTTTATAGCGCGTAACTGATCAAATCGTAGAATTCGGTTGCTGCGTGTGAACGCGGGCCTTATCCGTATAAGATCTGCTTAAATGACCCGTTTTTCGTGTTTCGACGTCAAGTTGCTGGGAAAAATTGCCCTGTTTTAAGCGGACCTTATACAGATAAGGTGAGCGCGAGGGCGCGTGTGCCTGTGTTCCCAGCGTTTTCCCTGGTATTTGGATATTAAATTTTGCTTGTCGTAGTTTTCATCGAAGAGACAGACTCAGGATTAAAAAGTCTTCAAAAAGAGTGTGCGAAAAAGAAAAAAATATCTGATTGTGCTGACGCTCCGCAGCAACCCTTGAGACAAACACTCTACGCTAGTCTTAACGCGTTGTTGGTGCTGTCATCTTGACGGTTGGAAAACACTTGAAGCCTTCCAGAGCTGCCTATTTGTTTTCTTATGAAGCATCAAACCGGGAATTGGGTGTAGAAACTTTATCACCATGTCTAAGCTCGCCAGTGGTAACAAATATTTAAAATTTAAATAAAAAAAAACAAGACGCAAAAAAATATCAGGAGGACATTGACAGCGTTTGCAGTCGCTAACCAAATTTGAGCGTGTTGTTCTACGCATAGTACATGTTGACCGTGTTTTGTTTTTTCAACTTCCTTCGTTAATTTTAAAACAACAGCTGAGGCTTTCTCTTCCACTCTCTCACTTTCTGTTTGTTTACCATTCTTTTTTCCTTCTTTTCTAATTTCGTGTTCTGCTTACATCTGCGCAAGTTACCAAAAATGATTGACCTCCTCTGTGAAATAAAGGATGGTTTCACGCGTATGCGCTTCAGTGTGATCGAGTGCGCTCTGCTTGCCTGCAGCTAAGCGAGAGCACGCACGGCACCCTGCCCCATCTGTCAGCTTACTCTGGAACAGTACCGATCTGCGTATTTATTTGCGTAATGTTACAGCCACGGCTCTAAGTGTCATTTTCCGGTGAAATCAGAACACGTTCGTACCCGAAAAAATCCACGTGATTGAGGGAGAGATAACGCTGCCGCACTATCACTCTTTTTTTCATTAGCGTTGTCCCTCGAACAACCACGTAATCTATCGCTAGACGCGCTAATGGCCATCAAGTGTTTCAAAATGCGTCTGAGGTGCTTCGAAATGCAAGAAGGGGCAGGCCAATCAAAAGGACGGCATTGATAGCGCGTAGGGATCTCTACGATGACGAGGCAACCAAGCGCAGGCCGTCATTGGTTGTGGTCGGGGGGGGGGGGGGGGACAAAGGCACAAGAAGGATTTGGGGGGAAACAAACGAGGGCACCAGGTGCGCAAGGAGCAGATCAGCTTGCACGCCGTATAGTACCCTCTATCTATTTCGCCCTCTCAGTCGGGGCTTCGGAGTTATGGAAGGTGCTCCGCGCTTCTACCGAAGAAAGGAAGAGGTACGACCCGGCAGGCGCTTGATCAGCGTCCTCCTCCCACCCCTTTCCTCCGCTCCTTTACATGCTGGCCAGCTCGTGAGAGAGTCGCGCTGAGCCAGAAGAGTTGGCATGGCAAGTGCGCCGTGCTGAACACAGGAGACGGAGGGCCACGACGGCATGAGAGCAGCAAAGAGCGCAGGACCCCGACTTCCACGCACAAGAGGCAGCGCGTAATGGCGTTAATAAAGTACATCTGCTACCATCATTTTACTAAAAGCAAGGCTTCTGAAGCAAATATACTAAATCGCATCATCGGCATAAACGCAAATCATCTAAAACAAACACACTGATGCACAAGGAGTAAAGAAAATAGCCTAAAAAACGAGGAGTCAAGGGAATATCTCTTAAATTACAGGGTGTTCAAAACAATAGCTTATTTTGTTTTTTACCGCAAAATGAACTGCTTTGGCCGAACGCGCATTCTCCGCCGAAAGGTAGCGCTAGAGGTCCGAACCAGATACCAAAGTTCCAGCAAGAACCGATATTTTATTCGAAAGTTAGACGTGATTTTTTGAAAATTTCAATGGAAAATCGGGCCCATTTTTGCCCGTTTTCGGTTTCTGGCGCCATAGAGCTCCATGTATTCGAGAGATCTGTCCGTCACCATTTTCCCATTGAAATTTTCAGAAAATTGTTTATAACTTTTGATTTAAATATCGGTTCGCGCTGAAACTTGGCATCTAGTTCGACCTCCAGCGTTACCGTCTGGAGGAAGATGGGCGCTCGGCGACGCGTAGCTTATTTCTGTAAAAGCGAAAAAAAAACCTTTATACATATTTTTGCAGGAACATCCGTACATCTTTTCTAAAACACAAAAGCTGCGGCAGCTGTCAATCGTAGCACGTTTTGTGTGGTCGCTCGCGAGTAATTTACGCATCAGCATTTCGCCGCGTGCTTGAAATGGTACCACCAATGTCATGAGCGAGCATTTCTCATATATAGTTCGTTGAGTTGATTTCTCAAATATTGGAAAATGCTAAAGTAGTTATACGCAGATTAGAATTGCTACGGGGCTACCATGTATACATCGTAAATTGAACAAGTGTGCTTGTGTGGTTCCTTCATTGTAAGTGGTCACAAGCGAGCCCAACCAATGTCAACTAGACCACAAGTCCCCGACCTGCCCCAAGCGGTAAACACGATAAACCTTGACGAGAATCGCCGCAAAGCGTTAGAGGCGTCCGGCCTGGCGTTGCTTCGTACTAGCGTAGCGCTCGTGAGACGCAAGCACGCGGTGACGCCACGACGCAAAGCGATCGCCGCAATTGAATGCGGCAGACGGATGCGTCTGACGCTTTGCGGAGACTCTCGTCAACCTTCACCTTGTTTGCCGCTTGTGGCGGGTCGGGAGATTACTACCGATGGCGTACGTGTGGAGGCGGGGGGGGGGAGGCAGCTGGCATTATCTTCTGCGTGGTACTGGTACAACGCGATCCAGCACGCTATACGGCAAATGTTTAAATAAGCCTTAAGAATTTAAGGTAAACCTTGGTTTGAAGCGGCTTACCAAGCTAGGCTACCCTGTGACCAATAAAATTCAAAAAATACGTCTCAACCCACCCTCCCCCCCCGTCTCCTCTATTTTTTTTTGCGACACTACGAAGTTTTAAAGCATGAAATGCTCTTTAACGCTACTCCCAATCCGAAAATTTCGTCCGTCCGTCCTGTCAGTGCATTTTCCGCTACATTCAACGGGTACAGCGGCGACAAGTGACGTCACGTGACCTGCACACCTCGAGGAAGTTGACGGCACATGACCTATACGTGAACTCAGTTTCTCCGCTAAATATAGCGGGAAAGTTCACGTCTTGCGGCAAATCAATTCAGATTTCCGCTAAGTAAGCGGGAAATCGACATCACGTGACATATACACCAATTCACTTACCCGCTAAATTTAGCAGCAAAAGTTCCGTTCTTTGATCCCGACAGCAATCCAGTTTTCCCGCTAAATTTAGCGGGTGAAATTAATGTCACATGACCTGACGTCACGAGGCCTACGCAACCGATGAGTTTCCCGCTAAATTTTAGAGGGAAAATTAAATACAGGTCACGTGACATACAAATTCCCTCACCAATTCTCTATAATGCATTTCATGCAATAATGACTTTAAAGTGTAAATGTAGTTGCCGATTAGTTTGTTTTTCTTTTCCTTTCTAGTGCATACACTAAAATTGTCGTTGAATTTGGATTTGACATAAATGTCCCAAGAAATGATCTATTGCCCCCATGCATCTGTTTGTAGCTGGTCTTCATTTACAGCCTTCGAAAACCCAGACGATTCTGAAGCACCTTAACGCCACCTAAATAGCATTAATGAGCAGTGAGATGACTGGCAGATGAGCTTCAACATGGAGAAATTCAAGTTACTAACATCTAAGCGTAGTACAACTGCGTTCACTTTCTCTTACCATCTTATTAGCAATAACATTAACCTTTTCACATCAAATAAGTATCTGGGATTTCACATTACCAGCGAACTCCCATGAAAGAGCCACATTAAAGTATTGTTTTAAAGACTGCGCAAACACTTTCGTAACAAAGACGTAACGTTAAATTCAGCTTACCGAAACCAAAGACGCTGCCCTTCACAACCTTGTTAAGATAAGAAAGAAGGAGAAAAAAAACCGGGCAGCATATAAGGTCTTTAATTTTAAATTACCTCACTAACAAAGTACAGAGCGTTCAAAACAGAACGTTACAGAACACATTTCCGGTTTATTCTTCATATACCAGCGTGACATCAATTCGCAATCATGTGGGCGTCAAAGTACTATTTCCCTATGTACGCTTTCACGACTACTCCTTCATAAGAAATATCGTCGCAACCCGCATACGAAAACGGACCATTTCAACACCTACGATTGCGAGTGTCCGTTAGAGTTGAACACACGAAAACGTCGTACGCACTGAACCGCGGTTACAACGAAGCGTCCTTGCGTCTTAAAGTCCTGCGCGTACCGCTGAAACACCGAAATATGTGCTCCGGAACATCTGCCTCTAAATAACCAGGGCCAGTATCTCTGCTTACAAGTTTCTTGGGTATCATCCACAAACAAGCCCGACAACAAGCCACGGAAGAGTCCTCAATCCTTGCAATCCCACCGATGAATTTAACCCACATAAGTGATGAAAGCAAAGAGTTGTTGAAAAAGGTACAAGTATTATTTTTGATCCCATAGATGCCCATACCAAATAGCAACAAAAATGCAAAAATTCGAAGGAGGTAGTTAAGGTTTCAAGGCCGCCAAGCTCCTCACGACCACGTTTTTTTTTTCCTCTACTTTTGTTAGGGTTGTCAACAACACCACAAAACAATTTGCGGCACTTCCTCTCTGTCCGCCGCAGCACCTGCTTTCCACATCGCTTGGCTTCGCCACAAACCACCTGCAGTCTATATCCGCCCTTCCCATTCACGCTCCGATCTGTGGCAACTTTCAATTATTTCCACTAAACGATTCCATGAAACGATGCGTGGCTTGCCGGAAGTGAAATCGATAGCATCGCCGTAACGTGAAGCGACGCTTTGTTCTGTGCTTTCCTGTCGTGTTTTCCGGTGAGAGTCCCCATTTTCGCTTGATTGAAAACAAAAATGAAAGCCGTTTACAAATCTCTAGCAATGCGAAATTAGAGCGCAACTCTTGAGGTGTTTTGATTGTTGTGCATATTACTCGAAATACTGAAACAATTTGGAGAAAGAAAGTATATACAGATCAGTCTCCTCACATACGGGTTCTGCATCCTCCTCCTCTTCCGTGTCCCCTTCCTTCTTCGTACCCTCCTGCTCCGTAGCCTCCCGTCCACCTCTTTCGTACCCTCTCCTCTTAAACCTCCATACCCTCACCTCCTCCTCCTCCGCGCCCTCTCCTCCTCCTCCTCTCACCCTTCCTCCTCCTGCGTACTCCTCCTCCTCCTCTTCCCCTCCCCTCCTCTCACAACTGCCCCACTCAATTTAGCTGAAAAATTGATGCCACGTGACCAGAACACCAATTAAATTTCTCCGCTATATTTTGAGGAGACAATGACGTCACATGACTTCATGTCACGTCACCTCTGAAAACAATTTAGTTTCTCCGCTAGATTTGTGTGGGAAAATTGACGTCACGCGATCTCAACACCAAATACATTTTCTGCTAAATTTTGCGGGAAAACTGAATTGGTATGTAGGTCTCCGACCTCCCATAATGCAACACTGCGCATCCAGTTTCCCCACTAAATTTAGCCGTTAAACTATCATCACGTGACCTCAACACGATTCATTTTTCCCCTCCAAATTAGCGGGGAAACTGTGACGTCCCATAATGCAACGCGCGTGGTTACGCCGACGGCAAAGGCGGCGCAACACCGCTCAACGCGGAAACGGGCGCCTAAGAGCTGCGCTCTAAAAGTGTTTCCTTAAGGGCACAGGATAAGTGCTATATTCGCCATGCATTTTAGGCAAAGATAGTATTTATGTCATTTATATATATATATATATAATTAACTCGTTTTCATCAAAATTTTGTGTTTTTTCCAGTGCACTAGATTTTATAAACCTAACTAGAATTACATTTTTTTATCAAAGTTGTTTCTCCAAGTACCGAAATTTCGGCTCTCTTAATGTATTAAAACATGTGCAACACCAAAACCGTTAGAAGCATATTTCTCATTCTAGTTCAGTACAATTCAACACCTATGTAAGTGGCCGGAATCAGCAAAATCAACACTCACACTTAAGCCGGGGTTACAAAAGACGGTCTGCATACGGATTCCTACGCGACCAGTGAGATCCGTGCTTCGAATGCCGCGTGACAATACGTTCAAAGAGAAAACACGGTACGCGGCATTCGAACCACGGATATTGCGGCGACTCGTATTTGCTGACTGTCGTTTGTAGGACTAGAGTGACCCCGGCATGAAAAAGTCGGCACCCGGTGCATGATCCGAAAAATACGCCAGCACTTATTATGTCCGCACACAAACTGTTATCTCACACAGAGCACATTGACATGTGACTGCTTTATTTTTTTTCTTGCTTACAAAGAAGCTTATGTCCTACATAAATAAACAATAACACATACCCTGCCAATAACAAAATCTGTCAGGTCGTGTCATGATGAACAAGATAAGAGAAACACAATTTTGTGTAGTCCATACTGCTTCAAATTTAGACTTTTTAAACGTGGATATTCAGCCGTCTCTAGTTCGAAAATGGGGCAGGACTAGCCCGCATTAATTCTGGCGGTACAAGGGAGGTTTTCTTAGCTATATTCGGGAACAACTTTCTGAGGCAACGCATTCCGAGGAACGCAAGAGCATGCTTTCCTTTCTCCGATTTGTCGGTATAGGTTTTGCCGGAGCAGAACGCCTTTACTTTCACGCAGAATGTGAGGGTATAGTCTTTGCAGCTATAAAGTTCGCCAGTAAAGTTCAGGCTTGAGGACTGCGATATGAGCAGAATATTCTGTACTCATGAACGTCGTATTCGCTGCATCATATATCGTAGGCCTCTTTCTGAATCCACAAGTTGTCTGTGCATCGATATTTGCCGGGATTTTTCCTGAAGCGGTGGCCATAATAATCGGTTTCCCATGCGCTGAACAGCGTAGGGCATACAAGCCAACAAATTCAATCTAACATCGGTTGAGCATCACGTGACCTTTGTGAGGCTTACAGCGACGCGCGGAAGCACGTAGTCACGTGGGTTGCGGTCGATTGTAAGATGAAAAGGAGTGTAGTTATTTAGCTACTTCAGGGGAAATTAAAAAAAAAAAGATAAATCTCCGTGCAGGCATTGTCGATGACACAATCTTTGGTCCACCCTTCGTGTGGTTTTAGTTTTTGTACAACATATTTAAAATAATAAATGTTCTCAAACTCGACATTTCACGTCTTCTGCCAGTTTTTTAACCTGCTCACCACATCGACAGGTTGTATCACAAAAAGGAGAAAAAGGGGAGGGGGAATAAAGTTGTATTGTGTTTATAAATTATGAAAACCGCGCGTGCTTAGCACTCACGCGCACAGCTTTGGGTAAAGTGCATCTAAAATGTGCTCGAGGTCATGTACAAAGTGCCTGCGGGGAAGTGCGCTTCAATTAAAGTAGTAAAGCGCGCGCGCAACTCTACTTGAAGTTAAATATTATCAATGCATTTAAAAGGCACCGAGTGTGAAGGCGACCTAGTAACAGTCAATCATTATGTTTAGTACCAGAGATTGTGGAGAGGTAGGGCAGATTTTCTAAAAGTATGTACAGTTCTAAAGTGCTTGCTTCTGAGAGTTCATTCGGTTACTTTTGTAAACGAAGGGTTTTTACCTCGAACTTACTAATTAACTTTGTAAGTAGTAATAAATCTGGTTATGATTAGAAACATGTTGAGACGTCATCGAAGGCGAATAAATCATTCAATTCTAGAAAGACTTAGAAGGGTACGGGAAACGAAATTTGAGCTCTTATATCTTTGTTTAACCTGAAACCTTAAGTTGAGTCAGCAACTTGGAAACAACAGTCTTACGCACGTAAACCCATGAAAACAAATTTTAAGACGAATAAAACGAGTTATCAATACCACCTGGTACTACTTCCATAGGCCGATGTAGTTATGACAGTAAACACCCCCCCCCCCCCTGGCCGGAAAAAATGGGCTTTGTGCATGCTTATACAGCCTAGAACTTAGTCTGCCTTAACGGGCGACTTGTCTCGCTGAAGATGAGCTATTTAGCCGGTGCAGCACAACCACTAACCTGGGGTCTTTAACGTGCACCACGCAGTAGTGATACACGACCGCACGCTGGTACGATGCGCATCCAGATCAAAACGGACGGGGGTCTGGATCGAACCCAAGATTCCTAGGTTCTGCAGCACGAGCTTTCGCTCCATGTGCTCCGAGCTGGTGTCGCTAGACCTCCTCCCGGGTGCGCTGTGAGTAACACGCTCAAATATTGCACACAGCGAATATCTTATGGCGAATTGAGGTGTTTGATCGCAGGCGAGCCCTTGCCGGCGGCACCGGTGACCAAAACTTCACCAGCGGCGCACCTCGTGGCTATCTCCACCAGACCGCAAAGTGCCAGCGACTGGCGGTTTCGTTGCCTGGATGTCGCGTGAGCTTCCTTAACTTCTTCAACTTTTTATGCTACAATAGTAACACTGTATGCATCAGCAACACATATTCGGACTCGGAATATGTGTAAACTTAAAGTGGCTTCACAATATTTATATATTTTTTTAGATATAAGCATTACCACTGTCCGCGCAGCCTACAGCATATTAAATTATAAACCTAAAAGGAGGTCAGATTAATAAATATGCGTGGTGCACATGCGTTAAATTTCTATTATATTTTGATTGGGTTTCCGAAGAACTGTTTTCATTTTACAATGCTCCCAGAAAGCGTAACAGCGTCGCTTTTTACGTTTTATTTTCTTTTGTTCATCTGCCATCTCTCTCCGGTGCTGGTGCTCTTGCTTCACACAACATAGGAGTTACAGTCCAGTCTAAAACGTGTTTGTAGAGTTTTCCACAAGATGTTCGTAGCATATGCGGAGGAGCGCGATACAAAGGCAATGCAAAAACCACTCAGTGAAATTGCGAAATTTGGGTATCATCAATGACGGGTTAATAAAGAATTACATTCGCCTACAACACGGGCTTCCTATTCTCGATAGCACTTTGTCGCAGGCTTAGCCAAGCACGATGGAAAGAAAGGAGCATGTGCTGGATACGGGGCTTCTACGGCATTCTTGCCCTGTCACCGACCATGTAGCATCGCATCCGGCAGACCACCCGTCGACAAAGTAAGTTCCGAGAGGCAAACAGAGGCTCAGCACCGACAAAGTGCTGCCGTGGGAACAGCGACAGGGCTTCCTCTTTCCTGCCGATTTGTTAGAGCTGTCGTTTGTCTCGCAGGCGTCAAAGACAATCCACCTTGTGGACACATCACTCAAGTGCTCAGGGATTCAGAGGACGAGGCGGCAGACGCTTCTTTCGTGTCGGAAAATATCCCAAGAGCAACAACACACTGGGATTTGTGTAGGAGAGCGAGGTTAGTGCCGCGGAGGAGCACAGGAAACCCCGCTACTTTCCCAAACAACGCTGGGAGAAGCGGCAGTCCCCCATCCAAATCGCGTTCAAGGTCAGATGGTGATTAAATAATGCACTGGCAACTTAGCTCCCCTTTTCTTGAAGTTTTAGGTCGATGTTTTTTGTGGTACAGTAGCAAAGCACGGGGTAGTTATCTCTTACGTTTATATGAATACTACAATAACTTTGGGAGCGGCCTAGGCGGTTAAGCATTGGACGGCAATTTGTATTTGACTGATTCGTGCTTAATCCTATATTTTGTATATTTATGTGCGATAAAAGTATAGCTTCAAGTATTTTTTTTAATTTTATCATCCCTAACAGCCATAAAACCTGGGATCAAGACAGTGCAAAGAAGACTATCACAAATTGGATCACGTTAATATCACCCCTATTATCAGTCTATAAATAAAGATCCGGATTATATAATAAAATAACATAAAAGGACTAAAGAAAGTAATTTTCATCTGACTTTCACTAACTTCTGATTTCGAAACTTTTCAGCAAAACTCTGGAGCGAATAAAATCACTCGTGTTTAAAGTCAATGACACCAGCGAGATGTGTCAGTATTCAACGATTATGCTAATCCAGAGATTATATAATAATGCTCTGAAGAGCTCCTGGTGAAGGTAAACAAATGAGAATAACCATGAAGAATCTCAAATAATGCTGCGGAAATGAAAGCAACCAAAAATCAGTTGGAAACTTCCTTCTACAGTTTTTTTTATCCCCTGAATATTGATATTGCAATAACATTGGGCATGGCTAAACGTAATACGCGTACGTTTCTCGAGGGAAAAATAAAACGTTCCGAATGGCAAGAGGCCTATACACCGCCACATAGAATGATCAAAGCCTGTGCACTAGAATTTCGACGTCATCACATTTGAGGTTCAAGCGAAAACACAGATTAGAGACGAGTCCTACGTCATTGTTCGGTTGAACCTCGCGCCCAATCAACGCGTCGAGAGACGCTCGCCGTCAGGTTCGGGTCCAATTGCTTAGTTCGAACCATTCGACTGCGCTGACGTTCCACGGAGGAAGAAGAGGCCGTTCGCAGGCATTTATTATTCCAGGTGGTGATTTACCGAGCCAACAGCCTCTAGATAACGAGCGCCGGAGGGCGTAATGTTTGACGTCACCAAGGAGGCAAACAATGCGGGAGGAGCAAACAAAGGGGCGAGGACAGGAAACGAGTGCCACGTGAGCTGTTGGCTGACACTCGTGCCCATACTAAAGGACCAGTCTTAGCGGGACGATGACCCAGCACTCGTGTGCAGCAAACCTCGCCCCGCTTTTTCTTCTTCGGGTGATGCCGATGGTTTATACCACTGCGGCCAAATGTCTCATAGCAGTTTGTTGGCTCAGGGTGCTGACGACTACTGCGCTACGGCAGAGAATTATATTTTGCGACTATCGCAGCCCCTACTAACACCTTTACATGTGGTAATTTTGAAAACACCAACAGCCATACACTAGCTTCCAAAATAAAACGAAGCGCTCTGTGTTTTTTTAATTATATATGATGGCCTGCGTGTTTTAAGAAGAAAAAGAATGGACGGCGATCTCCTCACAAAGCGAAGAAAGATTGGCGCCGAGTTTAGTGAAGCTGTCAGCGACCGGCAGACGGGCCTGTGCTCTTGGTTAGTACTCAGAGTCCCTTAACAAACGTTGCTTCAAAGTATTAGCATTTCGGCCATGGATGCATGTCTGAATGGATGATAATGGTTGTACATTTAGAACTGCGGTAGCTTGCGCCACCTAGCCTACGAACCAAAAGTATGATTCATTCCCTCGCCCTTCTAAGCCAATTTGCTCCCCCTCTACATGTTTTCATCACCAGGCTGTGTGGAAAGTTCGGCTATCTTGAAGCTTTATTTCAAATCGCAAGAAATTTATTTCCGCCCTACAAATATGATGAAACCGCCTACGACTGAGAAACACGATTTCGCCTGAGCTTCGTACTAACATATCTAAGCTTTAGAAATTGCATTTCCGAATCGTACGCTAGCTTGCTACTTCTTCCCCTTCTTTACTAAAACACAAAAATGGTGGTTACGACAAGTAAATAAGGGAACGCAGTGGCGATACTCTGAGTGTAGCTATTTAGTTGCTCTACAGCACATTCCAAACCTGGAACTAGACTGTTAGTGCTTGGAAGAATGGAACAAGCCCTCGGAATTTCAGACTGCCCAAAGACTCCAAGAATAGTACCTTGTCTTCTGCTGAAATTCCAACTTGACCCATAAAACTAATTGATAAAAAGTTAAATAGAAAATCATTTAGTTAATTATTCAACTTACCATGACGATTATCCCTTCACCTAACGGGCGCAGAAGCTGATATATACATGATGTACGCAAACCTCGTTTAACTCTACCCCTTTTAATAAAAAACAAAATACAAGCTGAAGATAACAAGACACCGATATGCGATAACTATTTTTGTGGGTAAATTTTTTTTGTTAAACTAGATAGTTCGAAACAGTAAGAATATGTTTTTTAGGTGACCAGGCATCACTGGAAGTTTAGAACAAAAAAGGCACTTTGCTAAAAGAGAGCATCATACACCTATTCGCATGTCAGGAGCTACAGGAAAAAAAAAGAAATGTAAAACAGTAAATATAAGCCCCAAACAAAATAAAAAAAATAGTTTCGATGAACATATTGGGATTCGCAGGTAGGTCTGCATTTATAATCACCAAAATAGATAATAAAAATAATGGAAATGAAGATATAAGAAGATAACCAATGCATTATCAGTACCACCACTTGTGCACATTCAGAATACTAATAGCCTTTTTCTTGTCGCTTGCGCATACCAAATATTTTTGAAGTACGATATACATCAAAGATAGTCTAGCTTTGTCGCGTCGAGTCAACGACCCATTGCTTCTCCGGGACTTTGGACGTGTCTCCAGTATCATATTTTCTTAACATCCAATTTGAGTGGGTGATATGTTTTTGAGATGTCCTCTTAGCTGTTTGCACAATGCTTTGTATTTCTTAAACTCGAAGGGTGAGGGAGCTGTGATTATTTTTTGCCTTTGCCTTACAAAGTTCAAATAATGAGTATAGAGTGACATATCCACATCAGAACCCGAGCCCGGCCCGTTCTCGAAAAGTAGTGCGGTGCAAACAAAGTGTTGAGATATGTTTTTTTTTTTTCTTTTGGAGGGGAGGGGGGGGGAGGGAGGTGCAACGGGGGGGGGGGGGCGTATTCTGAGGCCCGCGCGACTCAAGCAGCTGCACATGATGACCTTATTCAGCTTGATTGACGGACCAGGCATTAGACAGCATGACGTAAACAGGCGTACTGTGTTGTGTTTTAAGCCATGACATGCCTTTTGCAACGCTGACTCCACTACCGCTGATTTTGTCCGTCCGTGATTTCTTGCTAAATTGTGAGTGGGCAAATTGATATCAAGGGACCTACACGCGAATTAGCTTTCTCAGCCAAATTTCGCGGGGAAATTGATGTTACGAGACCTATAGACGAATTCAACTTTTCCCGCTAAATTTGGCGGGAAAGGGCGTCGCGTGACGTCAGATGACGTTACGTGGCCTGTACCGGGAAATTGACAGCTCTTGAATGATACGCCAACTCAGTTTCTCCGCGCTGTAATTTAGTGGGAAATTGACGTAACCTGGCCTAGACACCAATTCGATCTTCTGCGCCAAATTTAGCGGGGGATGTCGACGTCTCGTGGCTTTACGTCTCCTGACCTATTCAACCATTGAGTTTCCACGCTATATTTAGCGGGAAAATATACGTCGTGTGACACATCAATTCCATAACCAGTCCCTACCATGCATTTCTTGTATTATGCAATATTAATAATAAAAGTCTGTCTTGTTCTCTTTTTTTTTGCGTCCGAGGATATATTTTTTGCAATTACTTTTGGCTCATTTTAACCCCTTATTTCTATGTACTGAAGAACGAAATGGGTAGAGCGGAGGAAATGAAGACGAACAATTGCTGCGCATCACCAACTGAGGAGCAGCAACCCGGTGATAGTGGATTTCCTCTTTAAAATTATTTTGTTTAGTAACACGCATTATTAATTATGTCCTTACAAAACTTGATCATTACCTTACTTAAGCTAAATTCACATGTAAATTATCATGAGAAATTAGAAAAAAGAAGGTTGATTACATGTAGATCGTAAGAAGCATTTTAAAGATGGAAACAAACCAGTCCTTTAGCTTGAAATAGCTCGTCAGAAGCATGAGTTCTTTCATTGTTGTTGCAATGGGCCTTCGTCAGGATCACGTTCCTTTCTTCGTCCCCCTCTTGCCTCCCGGTGGGGGTATGCTCTCCCATTGAAAGTTAACGACCAGATGTCTGGGACGATAATGACTGTCAACCTGGCCCGGTGCCGTGTTGACGTCGCAACACCTGGACGAGAATTTAAGCAGCCTAATTACCGGAAGGTGAGTCGAGACCACGACGGCGGAATACCTGGCGAGGATTACGAGCAATGGCGCTAACTGCAGCGATCATACCTCAGACACAATGGACAGGACAAGCTCCCGATTTGGACTTCCGCGAAGGTCAACCATTCCTCGAGCAGTTCGGACAATCGTCTGCCACCACCCGCGGATTATCCAGCCAAACCCCTTCCTGAGCCAGGAGCACCGCCTAATGGATCAAGCCATCTCAATCCATCTGCTGCGTCTTTGTGTGGGTGCGTTGGTATTTGCGTGCTCATGGGGTGAACAGGGCGGAGCCAGTCGTGACGTTTGTTGGCTGCTTGGACACCATTAGATGCCGACCGCTAGAATATCCGAACAGCGACCTTATAAAATGAGCGAACAAGTCGCAACGGTGCTCTCGGACAATATATGCGCTTCTGTAAGTATGTATTAAACAAAGTTTATAGTGAGAGACCCTCCCGTCTCCTGATGTTCCTGCCTAGAGTCGCCCTGCGGTTCCTATCCCGGCCTGGCCCCGCCTGATCCGGCCTGGGAACTCCTCGTTCACAACAGTCGTCCATCTAGAGACGAAACTCTTCCAGTATCTTCGTCAGATGCAACTTACGCCATCGACAGAGAAGATAAATAGCGATTTAAGAAACTGTATCAGGCGATCTGTTTTTTTACCTGTAGAGTCGGAGAATCCTGGCGGAAGGTTTTTCTTTAGCTGTTCTGAAAGACCTGATTGGTTATCCGCGTGCGCAGATCCAAAGGCGTGTCCTTAATATAAATACCCGCTTTAAAGACAAAATGTTCGAGTACAAACGAGGTAAATGCATGTAGTTTTGTCTCGTTTATAAGGAACTACTCAAATTATGGACGATTTTTTCTCGGGGAATAAAACTGGCCGTAGAAATAAGACATAATATTTAACAAGTTAAAAAGCAAATGTTTGTGTTTTCTGGTTTTAGTTTTTGTCTTTTGCCCCGGTTCGAAGGCGTCTAGAATAACCTGGGAGCACCTCGAGTTTGTAGTTTTGGTACATGTTAAAGAGTTGTGCAGCAATTTTAATGTTAAAAAGAGTATTTTCATCTTCTACATTTGACATTGTTTATCTTGTAACAAAGGACAGAGAACATATCTCCTTGCTTCGAAATGTTGCGATTCCACCACGTAGTTCCGACGCAAAAATTAGTATATTTCACAACCTGCAGCCGCGAGTGGCGGCCATGAGAACCACGCGGCGTGACGTCAAAGGGGGCTTATGAAAAAGTAGCAAGTTGTGCAAATACCTACTCAATAAAAAGGTACTTTTCTATAAATCTTGTCTTTCGCATATAAAAATAAAGGCGTCAAAAACCTGGTATCATCGACAAAGCTTCTTATTATATGCAGCTTTAGTGGCGCCATCTATCCGAGGTCAACAAACCCGTCAGCTCTATTCCTGCTACAGCGAACAGCCGCCAGAAGCCGGAGGGGGAAGAGGGCAGAGCCGGATGGGGATGGCCGGACCAGGAACGAGCACGTTGGCAGTTTCCTCTTCGCGATGTTGATCTTGTTGCGGAAGCACGTGGTCACGTGATGTTCGCGAGCGGGTAAGTTCTCGCTGCTCACTGATGGCTCTAGACAAAGAGAGCTTAACCGGAACCCCGCACGTCCTCAATTCACGTCACAGCGTACGTGACTCGGAACATGGCGAACACGTTGAGAGGTGCCGAAAACCTGAATTTCGTTCATTTTTAAAATAACAACTGGGACATGCAGAAAAAAGCGTTTTTTTTTGTTTTTGTTTTTTGTCGAAACAGATAATTTGGAAAGCGCAAAATGTAGCTAAATAGTACTCGTTCAGTGATATATTATTCATAAAGAAGCTGAAAAGTAACGACAATAGTAACGCCGTTACTTTCATCGTTAACTCACAAAAGAGTAACTCGTTACAGTTACAAGTTACATTTTTAAAGAAGTAATTCGTTACAGTTATAAGTTACCAAAAAAGTAACAAAGTTACAGTAACGCGTTACTAGTAACGCGTTACTACCTCCGAGACTGACCAACTCCCAAATTATTTAAGCGAATCACTCAAATTGCTGCCCAGCTCCTTTAAATAAATGAAGAAAGGAAGGTCCTCACTCGTGGTGGGAAACAATGACCTTTGAACTCTCTTTTTTACAGACTTGATCAATCACGTCAGATGCGAAACGAGAAATCGATCGTTTTCGTTCTTACCCAATTTCTTCAATTTGGCTTTTCAACGTCGTGTGTCTACGCGGGGTTCTGTCAAATGGCGGGCCAAGGGATAGAGACACTCAAACTGATAAATGAGCGGATTGCACGTATGTAGGCGGATGCATGTTGATAACAACATATACGTTTTTGTTAAAATTGTGATAAACAAACTATGTAATTAAGCGGAGGAAAGGGATAATTTAAGTGTGTGATGACATTAGGGATTCCTAAATTCTAACTCGAAGGCAAAGAAAAGACGCGCCTTTTTCAAGTAGAAGCGATCCCTTATGGTGCGCTGTAAAGCGAGATCCATATCATTACCTCGCACACTGTTGAACCGTCTAGAGCAAATTATTTATTCACCCATCCTCCCTTGTCTCCAGATAACTAACTTTTTGTCCTAACACGCACAGCCAAAATATTTTTTGCAAGGTATCGACATGAAACTTAGTTACCATAGTTTACTCATCACTTAGAAAAAAACCTCGAAAGTTCATAACGAGACCCACGCGATAACCCTACACTACTCGAAGGAATTTGATTGACTCCGTCTTTTTCTTTACTAACAAAAAGCGTTGAACCTTGAAATTGTTAGTGAAGTCATTTGATGGCTTCCTATTTGCGTTTTACAAGGTGAAACAAGGAGACGGCGAGGTCTTTCAGAATCGACCGGAAAATTCGGCTTCTTAACTCTATCGCGCTACGACTTTGTGCAGCGTTGCCCACAGATGGTGCATTTTTTTCTGTAAAATTTGCAAAGAACGAACTTACCTGAGAAAAAAGTAAAGAAAGTAAAAGGCTTAGCTCCTATGGAAACGCAGCGACGCCGCCGGTCTTCAAACAACACGGCGCCGTTTCGCAACGGAAGGACAAGAGATGGCGCACCGAACGCCGCCAACGAACGAGCATACGGCGCCGAGAGCCGGCACTTTAGCAAACGATCCTTTCGACTCAAAAGCGGCTCATGTTCCGCAGGCGGCGACAGTCGCAGAAACACAAAAACAGGCGCGGTAACAACAAGGAACTGCAGTTCCTTGTCTGCTAAACACGACGGCTCTCGGCGTCGTCTGCTCGTTCGTTGGCGGCAGTTGGCGTCGCGACCGCTTGCGCCATCTCTTGTCTCCCGTGCGAAACGGCGCCGTGTTGTTTGCAGACCCGTGGCGTCGCTGAATTTCCATAGGAGCTGAGCCTTTTCTTTCTTTACTTTTCCTCAGGTAAATTCATTCTTTGCAAATTTTACAAGAAAAATGCACCATCTGTGGGCAACGCTGCACAAAGTCATAGCGCGATAGGTTAAGAAACCGAATTTAGCGGTCGATTTAAAGAGCCTGCCGTCTCCTTGTTTCACCCGGTACATCGATAGCCGTCATTAACCAGGTTTCAGAGCACATCCCAGCTAAATTAAGTGACACGATTGATCCGCTACCTTTATGGCGCCACCACAGTTCCGTTGTATTGCGACCTCACGGTGACCCGTGGGGTCGTATCACATGGCGTCAGTTTCCCGCTAAATGTCACATGAAGTCACGCGATATGACGTTACAATGCCACGTGATGTCCAGGTGTCACGTGACGTCACGGTGTAACATAAGCAGTCCACTAAGTTCAGCGGGAAATAAGTTACATACATTTTAACACAGCAGTTCTAATGTTAACAACATTGTGCAGCGTCTCGGCTATCGTAGCAGTTCATTGGCAGAACCCGGCAATGAACCTTTTATTAATTTTCCGAGGTTGTGTATTTGACAGTTGGCTGTAGTTTTGTATGTGAATTGTGCCAAGTTCCGTCCGGGATTAATGAGTGTTCAGATATCGTCCCTCTTTTCCTTCTCATTCGCATTGACGATCCGGCACACTTCATTCCTCAAACAGCACAACTTTTTCGCATATGAGATTCCCAACCCCCTCCCCCACCCCCCTCCCCTCCCCTCTACCCCCTGTATTGCTACATGTCCTCAGGATAAATATATTAAATTACATTATATGAAGTCAATTTTATGTGCGACTTGTCTTATATGACTGCGTTATGCAATCGCAATACTTCTTATATTACCGCGCGCGCAGCTAGCCAAGTAGGCAGCGCGGCCGCGGCCTAACGGCTGTCGTGCCTGCCTTCCCACGCGAAGTGCCAGGGTTCGATTCCTGGGAGCGACGCGTCTTTGCATATCCATGAAATTTAGTGTTCTAGTAAATTCCAGAATGCTTTTGCTCGTTCGAGGCGCGAATGTTCTCGTCGCCGAACCTTCTAGGCCGACTGTTGGCGGGAAGCCAACGCATGGCGATCCTCAGTCAGTTTCACCCCAGGCAGTGGCGTAACTAGGGGGGGCAGGGGGGTACGGCGCCCCGGGCGCCACTTGGGAGGGGCGCCGTCGAGTTCACCCCAACATGCCCTATGGAAAAACACGGCAGCGGGGCTACGCGAGGGGCGCGAAATTTCCTTTGCCATTGGCTATGAGGGGCGCGAAATTCCCCACGGCGAAGGGCGGCGTCAAATCGAAGTTACGCCACTGGCCCCAGGGTTCGACTCTGCTGTCACGCCGACTTCGACGTTCGCGACGCTCTGCTTTCTGCTGATCCCTTTTTAGTTTATGGGCACAAGTTCGCCCCATTAAACGTTTCAGTTTCTCCAGTTATTCTTTGTTTCCACCTTTTTACGTACGACAATATTGCCCTACATACCGTTCCAGAATATTTTGTGAACCAAACTTTTCGGTTCTCCAACTGTCCAAACTGCTTGAAGTAGGGTGTTTTCACGTCAAATCGTGCATTGATAATTCGGGTCATAATTTGTTCTTAATAATTATGTAAAACGAGAGATATTAAGACAATGCGCTCTTAAGAGTTGCATTCAGTTATTTGCGAACGCCGTTGCTAACGTTCTCCCGCAGATCTAAAATTTAGAACCTCTAGGCGTTGAGATTGCCAAGGTTTTGCTGTGGTACTTAAGCACGGCCATCGATTTCACTACACCCAACCACGCACGTAGTAATACGTGTTATACGTATTTTACGAAACTTTTAGGATATGTGCACAAACTAATAAATATTGCTAACAAAAACGTTTATAATAAAAATATATTTGCGAAACACGTAAAATAAGCCTGTTACGAAGAGGATATTCACAAATAAACAAATCAACGAACTACTTTATACAAGAAGACTCAAAATCTGTCAAACTATCAAAATTGATCATGATTAAATCCGTTTGCACGACTGTATAAGAAAACGATGCCTAGCCTTCATTGCAACTAAGTTATTATTACTGAAACGTAGTTCATTCCTAATTACACGCCAAGAAGTAAAATAAAACACTTTTCGTTACCGTTTACAGAGACTTGATTTAACTTGTGATGGCAAAACATTGAATAACACATGACGTCCTTAAGCGAAAAAACTGCAACCAATCTTCACACAAATTGAGCTAGCCTCTGTTAGGCTTCAAAAAATATAGCAAGAACAAAAACACTTAGGGAAGAAGGAGAGACGGCACAGTTCTTTTTCTTTCAGCTCAGCAACGAACATTTACTGATGTCTGCTTCACTACGTACAATCCCTCTCCCAACTTATTAAACTGAAGAAGATAAGCATAAAAAACACCCCGGAAAAAATGAACCAAAATAACAGAGCGATTAAAATAGAATATAAGGAAAAAGGTAAAACGAAAGACGTTCACAAATCTCTGTAGTAGGAAATTGAAGCGCAGCTCTTAAGGAGCGAAGGTGGGAGTGGTAGACCCAACCTCCTCCTCCGTACCCTCCTCTTCCCATGATTTTCTTCTGCCCCTCCCCTCTTCATCCTTCAGCTCCTCCTTCCTCCTACTTGCCTCCTTCTCCACACCCTCGCCTCCTCCTCCTGCGTGCCCTCCGATCCTCCTCCCTTCCTCACCCTCCTCTTCCTCCACCTCCTCATTTCTTTCTCCTCCATACCCTCCCTTTCTTCTGCCTCTATACCTCCCTCCTTCCACAGTTTCCCAGCCAAATATAGCTGGAAAAATTCACAACCCGTGACCTGAACACCAATTCAAGTTTCCCTCATTTTCCAGGGTCTTGGGTAGTAACACGTTACTATAGTCGGTTACATAAGTCAAGAAGGTAGGAGAAGCTCCTCCCATAATCGTGATGCGGCTGTTTGAACCATCCGCAGTCGAAAGAATAGTTCCCTGTTTCCTGGAAACACCTTGTTCCGCTTCAATGAATAGATAATGGCTACAGGGTGATGCCAAGTTGCCTCCGACCCCTTTTGCGGCGAATAGCGTTCTTTGGCTACTTCAATGCACTTTTCGTCTATGTATCTATCTGGCTATCTAACCTCTTACGCCGCGGGTCGATAAATAAATTAAAAAATCAAGCAGAACCCAATCCTTTGGGAATGATTATCTACGTTAATGCGAATAGCATCAAACGGTGCGGAGTTATGCGCGTTCGTCAGGTGGCCGGCACACTCTAGATACGCCAGCCCACTCTGGAGGCGATTCTAAATTTGTTGACACTTTCACAGCCCTGCGCACGATCTCCGCAGCCCAGCACGTGCGTTTGTGTCACTTAGGAAGGCGAGCAAAGCACGCGCCATACGCACAAACACTCAAAATGGTACCGACCAGACTTTCTGGCGTCTCAGCTAGTCTCAACCAACGGTACTTTAAACGGTTGTTTATATCTTACCATAGGACGCGCTTACAGCGCTGGTCACAGCTACCGGTGCGCGCGCGTTCCATGCACGAGGGCTCATTCCGCTCTCGTGAGGCTGAGCTACGAGCGTCATCCTCCGAGCGCGGGAGAGGGTGAGCTAGGGGCGAGGGTGAGCGCGGGAGAGCGTGAACTGAGCCCTCGTGCATGGAACGCGCGCGCACCGGTAGCTGTGACAGCGCTGTAAAGCGCGTCCTATGGTAAAGATATAAACAACCGTTTAGAGTGCGTTGAATGACTGCCTTCATAGCTCTGTGGTTAGCGCGTCTGCCTGCTGATCAAAGGGTCAACGGTTCGAACCCCAGCCGGCGCCGGTCTTTTTTATTTATTTATCGACCCGCGGCGTAAGAGGTTAGATAGCCAGATAGATATAGATAGGATAGATAGATAGATAGATACATAGACGAAAAGTGCGGAAGTATCCAAAGAATGCTATTCGCATTAAAAGACCGGCGCCGGCTGGGATTCGAACCGTTGACCCTTTGATCAGCAGGCAGACGCGCTAACCACAGAGCTATGAAGGCAGTCATTCAACGCACTTAAACGGTTGTTTATATCTTACCATAGGACGCGCTACAGCGCTGTCACAGCTACCGGTGCGCGCGCGTTCCATGCACGAGGGCCATTCCGTCTTCGTGAGGCTGAGCACGGCTGCTAGCTCACCCTCTCCCGCGCTCGGGAGAGGGTGATGTAGCGGCCGTGCTCAGCCTCACGAGAGCGGAATGAGCCCTCGTGCATGGAACGCGCGCGCACCGGTAGCTGTGACAGCGCTGTAAAGCGCGTCCTATGGTAAAGATATAAACAACCGTTTAGAGTACCGTTGGTTGAGACTAGCTGAGACGCCAGAAAGTCTGGTCGGTACCATTTTGAGTGTTTGTGCGTATGGCGCGTGCTTTGCTCGCCTTCCTAAGTGACACAAACGCACGTGCTGGGCTGCGGGAGATCGTGCGCAGGGCTGTGAAAGTGTCAACAAATTTAGAATCGCCTCAAGAGTGGGCTGGCGTATCTAGAGTGTGCCGGCCACCTGACGAACGCGCATAACTCCGCACCGTTTGATGCTATTCGCATTAACGTAGATAATCATTCCCAAAGGATGGGTTCTGCTGATTTGTTTCTGAGAGCCACTCGTGTAAGTCATCGGAGAGGTAACTTTCGAGCCCCTGAAGGTGGCCTATTGTATCACTCGGGGGGGGGAGCTATCCCCTAAAGCCGTTGGTAGTTGCCCCATGGGTTACTGTAACGATTTGTTACTCCTCTGGTGGCTTCCGCAACTGCTAAGCGAAGGTACGTTTGATAAATGCAACTTGTCACTGCAAGGCGAGTTACCTTCCCGCGTTGGCCACGACATCAACGGAAACGATGGGACGCTATTGGATGGGGAGGTGGCGGAGGGATTTTAGGATTCCCTTTGGAGTCGACATGTGCCGGTACCATTCTTGTCTTGTGACCGACTAGTAGCAACGCGTTACTGTAACTTCGTTACTTTTTTTGGCAACTTGTAACTGTAACGAGTTAAGTTTTTAAAATGTTACTTGTAACTGTAACGAGTTACTTTTTCTTAGGTAACGATAAAAGTAACGACGTTACTTTTGTCGTTACTTTTCAACTTTTTATGAATAATAGTATCACTGAACGAGTACTTTTAGCTACATCTTGCACTTTCCAAATCGTCTGTTCCGACATTTCGAGTGTCAAATTGGCCTTGGTAATAAACTTGTGAATACGTTCTTCATCGCGAGTCACGACCCGAATATAGCCACGTGGAGATTTGATAAAAAAAAATCTAGTTATCTTTACGCACGCGCTTGTAGTTTGAGACTGAACACTTATATGTTAGTGTTTTGAAGCAGTATCTATGTTGTGGGTTTTGTTTTTCTGTTCAAACGCTTTTTAATCGGGTGAACTCAACCGTGAAACAACAATACACGCGGAGGGCACTGCGCATGTTTCGCATTTTGATTTGCGCCACTACTCTGGCGTGGAAACTTTCAAACACTAATTTCGAGAAGCAACTGCTGCTAAGTTACAATATGAAGTAAAAAGCGTACTTTTTTTCATTTTATGCAATAAAACTTTGTGAGGGGCGTTTTCTAGTTTTTCCTAATTTTTTGTGTTATAGAAAAGTAACTGAAAAGTAACGTCGTTACTTTTTAAAGTAACTGTAACTGTAACGAGTTACTCTTTTGTTGCGGTAACTGTAACGGTAACTTCGCCACTTTTTTCAGAAAGTAACTGTAACTGTAACGAATTAGCTTTTAAAAGTAACTCACCCAAGATTGGCTCGCCAAATTCAGCGGGGAAAAGCACGTCTCATGACATCAGGTCACGTCACCCAAGAAGAAATTTAAGTTTCTCCGCAACATTTAGCGGTACATTGACGTCACGTGACCTGGAACTCCAATTCAATTTTCCTCTAAAATTAGCGGGGAAAACTGAATTGGCGTCGTGGCCACGTGGCGCCACTTTTACAGCTAAATGTTGCGGAGAAACTGATTCGCAGTGTTGCAATATGGGACGTCCTAGCCCCACACACCATTTCAGTTCTTCGCTTAATTTAACTTGACATTGAATTGGTGTTTAGGTCTGTGACGTCCCATAATGTAACGCGCGCAGTTACGCCGACGGCGACGCCGCTATACGCGGAAAAAAGCAGTGCTAAGACGCTGCACTCTAAAAAAGAAAAAGAAGAAAAGGGGCTTTGCTTCACGACTTCGGCTCCAAAAGGATATCTTCCGGAACCGACAAGGCGGTGCTGCTCTGTCGTAGGGCGTATGAAAGACATGTTATGGTGTCCTCTTATTTACCTTTATATCTGTGATTCCTTCGCGTTGCCTACTATGAACCCCCCCCCCCCCCCCCCGTTTTTTTTTTAACACGTACAAATTGAGTGGATTTTACAAAACGCCGTAAAAGGATGCGCATTCCTTATATCTCTATAATGTTGGTGGATTTAATGTTTTTTTTCAATTATTCCCAGCGTGCTTGTACTTGAAATGGTGCATTTAAGTTTTGTTTGATTGTATAATGTATTACTAAAAAGTAACAATTAACCTAATAATATCAACCCCTCATTTCTTCCCTTAAATTACCCTTTGGCGGGAACCAATAATGCCGCAACTTTGTTTCTTGTGCGATGCGCACTTTTAACAAGAATTATTTGGCCCGCATTTCGTGGAACACAGATATAGCAGGGGGCTTTTTGTCAAGAACATTACTTTTATATGGTATATATTTTACAGAAATGTACTAAATATAACCCTAAAACTTCACTGCAACAACTAACATGGTAACACGCAACAACAAAACCCTTGTGGCTATCAACTTATACGTGCATTCCATACTGTACGCATAGATACTTAGAAAAGGTTAAGGGCGGTTTACACACTAGCGTTGAGTCAGACCGAGTGCGAGGGTTGGCTATGGCAACAGCTGTGTCGGCTCCAAGAAAACGTGATAAAAACCGGTTTTGTTGGAGCCGAGGCAGCTCGGTCGTACTCAGCTCAAAAGTGCGAATCGGCCCTTTGCTGGATTATTTGTCGTCACACAATGTTGAACAGCAAAATGCAGACTTTCGATATACAACTTCCCTCGCCTTGTTTTCGCGGTGATATGACCTTCCTCCGTGACCGATTTGGGCTTCACGGTAATATGCTCTGCATAGAGTTCTCAATTGCCAGAAGCAGTGCCGTGCGCCAACATTCAAACTGAGTTAATGGCTCGTGGAAGGGGAAATAGGGCCTTAGGAGGTAATGGAAAAAAAAACACAAACTTAAAATTAAGTGACCTAGGGATCGCATGACTTTCTATAACCTGCAATAGAACAGCACCCGTGTGGAGCCTTTTTCAGTTGTAAAAGAATGAATATTTGGAGCCTACGTCTCGCGGCAAAACCCTCTAACAAAAACAAAGCAAGCTCAGTTGGAATGAAGGTTTGTGGTGGTTTTTTTCTTAAATGGTTGTATATTTTACCCAATGTTTTGCCATCACATGTTAGTTTAAGTCACTTTAAACTGTTAACGAAAGTTTTAAGAAGTTAAAGGAGCTGTGCAACGATTTTAACGTTGAAAGAATTGGCGTTTTCTACTTTTGACATTGTTCACCTTGTCACAAAGGACAGAAAACACACCTCCTTCCTTCGAAATGTTGCGATTCCGCCGCGTAATCGCGAGGCAAAAATTAGAATATTCCTCGACCTGCAGCCGCGAGCGGCGGCCATGAGAAACACGCGGCATGACGTCAATGGGGAATCTTGTAGAAAGATAGCAAGTTGTGCGAATACCTGCTCGATAAAAGGTAACTTTTCTATAAATCTTGTCGTTCCAACATAAATATAAATGCGTCAAAAACCTGGTATCATCGACAAAACTTTTATTATACGGAGTTTCAGTGGCGCCATCTATCCTAGGTCCACAAAACCGTCAGCAGCGGAACAGCCGCCAGAAGCCGGAGGGGGAGGGGGGACAGGGCCGGACGGGTATGGCCGGACCCGGATGAGACTTTCCTCCTTTCACCATATTGTTCGCGCTGCGCCCGCCAGCACGTGGTCACGCGGTCGCGAGCGGATGAGTTCTCGCCGCTCACTGATGGCTCTAAAGAGAGAGCTTCACCGGAACCCCGCGCCTTCCCCATTGACGTCACAGCGCACGTGACTCGGAAGTTAGTGAAGGAGTTGAGAGGCGCCGAAAACCTCAATCTTTGTCCATTTTTAAAATAAAAACTAGGACATGCAGGCGAAAGCGGTTTTTTGTTCTTTACTTCAGAAATGTCGAGACACCAACTCCCACATTAGTTAAGCAAAGCACTGAAACTGTTGCACAGCTCCTTTAAATAAGACATAGCCGTTGGACGACAGCTATGTCTGGAAGCGTGAAAAGTACATACCAAACCAGGGCTAGGTTGTTATGATGAAGGTTACCAATGAACTGAAGCAAGTCATCCACTTTTGCATAAGAGAGATTTCCTGAAGACAAGAAACCAGCAACAACAAGATCCTGATGTGACCAATAACCGTGAGTCATTCCACCAACTTACGCATAATGCGCCTAGATATTAGAATATTTTCAACATTCTCGATTGGAGTCACGTGGTTTGCGGGTCACGTTCATAATACAAGATGCTTCTCCCCACTTGGCCACTCACGCATGCTAATGATGATCCAATTTGCGCGGGAGGTGCCTGCCAATAAATTGCAAACGCACTCCATGGTTTGAATTGTCGCCTTTTTTAAATCAAGGGTCTCTGGCTGTACTGATTCAAGGGCGTCACCCAGTTGGTAGTTAGACAAAAGAGTAATAGTACAAAGCTTTTTTTTAATCCTGATGAACAGGGTAGAAAACAATAAGAGCGAATAAAACAAGTTTTATATTATACGAAATCTTAACATATACTGTAGCTACTTTTTCACGTATTCACGAGTTAGACTTAAGCAATCGTCATGGTGTGGCTTAAGTCTTTGCATGGGCTCCTTAAAGTAGGTTGCCGCCAAGTTTCTCAGCAATTCCATCACACGTTGAACAAGCCCTTAAGTACATACGTAATTTTTTTCCTCGCCCCCGTCGTCATAAGACGTCTGTTCGGCCTCCCTGAAGCTTTATGTAGTTTCCTCCATAACCACTACATGCGTGTGGGAATGACGGCCTTGTTCACCTGTGGAAATCACTGATGTCCCAGGCGGCTACCTTCTTTGAGGAGGTCATGGAAAAGTTTGTGTCATGTCATGATGAGTGCAAACATACGTGCGGTGATGGAGTGGCTACACTGTGTATCTAGATTCGCAGTATATTCCGAAACATTCTATGAAATCTTTCTTTCTTTGTTTATTCAGTTCATCGGAGTCTGGAACGAAAAACAACCCCGAATGCCGAGAAAATAGAAAAGGAGCGCTGGCAGGTGAATTCTCCAATAACTTCATACTAACTAAGCTCAGCGCCTTGCGGCACGCTCGAAGTTAAATCCTGTCTTATGCTCGTGCCGACAATAAATGAGTCGCAGGTGCTCCTAAGGGCGTTTAGGCTAGTGATCGAACGTCTTTTGTTAAAAAAATACCCTCAAGAGAACTCACCCGTACGGTATAGTGAAACGATGTAATTGATCGCACTGAAAATCTCTCGAAGCTAGAAACAATTTTATGACATTTTATGTTACGAAACTCGGGATATATATATGAATGTATATATTCAAAACTTCAACTGAGACGCCTTCAAAAAAAAAAAATAAAGATGCAAGCGAGCTCGAACTTCAATATGGCGTGGAACGCTCCATGTCCTCAGGTGGCGTATTAAAACATCTGACTAAAATCTTCTTAATCTTTACCCCGCTCTATTCTGTAATTTGCGCCCGATATTTAAGGTAATCTGTCTCCTCAGAACCCTGTCTATAGCCTCTGTGCATATTCCGGAACACAGTCCGTGGCTTATTACATAGAATTTCGCTTCCTGCTATATGATTATTATTTGGCATTCTTATCAGTAGGGCTCAGTTTTTACGGAGTTTATTTTTCGTCAAATTAGGAGGGTGTTTTTCGGAGTTTATTTTTTGCCGAAAATTCTAAGTTTATGGGGATTTATTTTTGTTTGTCTTCCAATTCTCCGAAATTCGGAGTTTAATTTCGCAGTGTTTTTTATTAAAAATAAATAAATCATATCCGGGTGTAAACATATGTTACAATAAAAAAAAAACGCGATTGTATGAAATAATATTTTCTTCAGATTGATTTGGCGTTAGTTCGATTACTACAGGCAATAGTAATTTGTCCTACGACAAATGTTGCACACAAGTGTTGCTTCGATAAATGTCGATACCTTAAAATCAATAAGCTTCTGGAGGTAGTCGCTGGGAAGCTTTGCATTCATTCCATACTATTCCATCAACCTACTGCGCGGCCGCGCGAGGTAGAGTGGTAAAGGATTTAACAGAGAAGTTGCAACTGTCCCTCTTCCCCACTTTATGCAATCCCTATGGTCCATAGCTTTCACTGTTACAAGAACACAACCTCTCCTTCCTCCGAAGCACAACTAGTATGAACCAAACTAGAAACATAAACAGTGACTTTTGTCGTGACCCGAAAGTACAACGACCTGTTGTTCTGATCGAAATTTGAAATCTAAGTGTCAGTGGCATTTTCCCAGGACCATTGACTGTACGCGCTGGATCAGACCATTAATTGTAAAATACTTTGTTTATGTGTGTGTGTGCGGGGGGGGGGGGGATCGGCACATCGAAATTCGGAGTTTATCAGAATAAATCCGAATTCGACCAAACTTTTACCGGCCGGGTGTTCTTCGAAGTTTTTCGAATTTATCCCAAAACACGGAACCCTTCTTATCAGCTAACACTGCGAGTCGCCTTAACTCTGGAGCGTTGATAATATGCCTTGAAACTAGCCACACCTCCTGCTTGTTAGCTGTCAGAGCTCTAGCTCGTGTAATTTAGTTCACGGTGTTTTGCCGAAGCGTCCTTAATGACCTTTGTTGCTTTCTGTCCTAAACAACTCAAAACGTTATAAATAAAAAAGATGAAATTTAGTACACCATGCCATAAATAAATGGAACCTCTGTTTTTTTTTCCCTGACGCCATGTTCCATAAACACCACTTTCCTGCGCTCATGCTCCTTTTTATCACCTGCTACAACGTTATCTCAGCACTAATGCTCACATTACCAATTATACGTTTTTGTCTGGATAAGAATGTTTTGATTTGTCAGTTCATTAGCCACCGATTCATGAGCGAATTGAATGCGTGAGGCTCATAGTGCAATGTGTAAAGCGCCCTTCGTTAATCCCAAACTTGCAACTGCTGTAGTGGAAACAGTAGCTTGGCCTAAATATATAGGATTGTCGCTGTGCCTCTTTCGCTGAAACATAAATCTTAAAAATCAGCGCCTGCAGATAGTAATCCCAAACATTCGCCGTATGTGTATTGAGGTAGTGCATATTACCGGGTGAAATTTCAAGGCGTAGTTTTTTTCTTGTATAAAGTGAGACCAAGCAACCTACCAAAGTTCACGGCGATTGTTTCGCAGGCGACCGAGATACCGATCAATGTAACTTGTGTCGCCATCTTCTGACAGGCACAGAATCAGACGAAGCAGCAGTATTGTCTTCTAGCTGATATTAACAAGATATTACAAAAATAATAACTTTCACCTTCATCATAACTAGATAATATGATTAATTTGGTGCAACCTTCATGCATGCAGTGCCTTCGGACGTGCACAACTCTTAGCACAATAGCGCTTGCATACCAAGGGTTACGCTTAACAATTATCTCGCTCCCATGGCTTCTGACAGCTCTGCACACATAAAAAAACTGATATAGCTATGATGTGTTATTTTAAGACTTGCTTTTTCTACAATTGTTACCCACCTGCCGCCGCTGCCCACCTGAAATTTATCACGTGCAGCGCGCTGCGTATTTCGGTAGGAGGACTACATGTAGTAACCTTTGCACAGACCTGACGTAATTATAGAAAAAAAGTTCGCCAATAGAGACCGAGCGAGACCGTTGCAACACGTCCCACGTTGACCTTTTCTTTGGGAAGTGGCTATCTAAATTTGGAAGCACGACGCTCTCGAGGTATTCAATTGGCCTCTCGAGCTACTTTGATTTCATTGTTTCCTGTTCGCGACTGGCTTGCTCACCGCATCTAGAACTGCGCCCACCGAAAAAGGAAGCAGGAAACCCAGATTTGCATGCGATAGAGTGCTCTTTTTCCGTTGCTTCCTCGGAAAGAGACTGCGGGGCACTCGAACCGGACTCAAAGACAGTGTGCCTTAGCGCGCACCATATGGAAATACCATCAGCTCAATATTTTTTCTGGATTTTATTTTTATGCTTCTATGAGACTGACAGAATGCCTCAAGCAAATTCTAGTATTTCGTGGCACGTTTAAATTTGATTTTTCTCTACTTGGACTCGTTGTTTGATGCGGAGCCCTAGATTTTATGTATTATTTCGCCTGGCTGTCAGTACATTATTAGGCGCATTGTTCAACATGACATTTAGGTAAAAGCGCACAAGATAACTCCACACACTTAGAAAACACGCACACCTACAAAAAGAAACCTCACACGCCGCACTGACTTTCAACTCTGGTGTGTATTTTGTCTTCTTCCTTTACACCGATAAAAATACAATTATATTAAAAAGTGTTATCACACTTCCTTATTTTATCTCTGATGCTCAGACAACTCTTACTGTGCGTGGTACTTTATCATCTTCCAAATATTTTCAATGTCTAATGCACTTGATACATTCGAATAGAGTCTAGGTATAACAACTCCTCCTCGGAAAGTGATATCGAAGGATTCCTAACACATGTGTCAGTCGGCTTCACGACACTTCCTGCCATGATGATTTCTGTTATGAGTGGGTGATGATCATTTCTGATTATAGAGCAGTTTTTGATACTGGCTGAGGCATCCGCGGTTGTGGAAGTGAATGCGGAGAAGTCCTTGAATTAGCTACACTTATATTGTTGTTATGTCCTCTTAATAAGACGTTAGCACATTTTCTTGTTCTACCTATAGTACAGTTTGCCACACGAAAAGGGAAATGAATACATCACTCCTTCTGAGCAAGAAATATAAGGGTTTTTTTGTTTTTCGTGCAGCCTGCATTGGTTTTTAGTATAGCGTTAATTTTTTTTACATAAACATGAGAGATTGTGGCGGGCCGAAACGTCAACATCAATATTTGCTCGGTTACCAATATTCTTGAGGTTATGGGATATGTTATAAATGTAGGGCATAACTTCCGGCAATCGGTTTCTGTTTCTGTCTTGTGACTTGCGAGGTGTCGCTCCACCTTTTTTATTTGCTTAAGGAGGCTTGCAGTGACTGAGGTTGAAAGGTGTGGTGGTACCCGCTCTTTGTATTGTGAATATTTCTGCTGCAAAGTTTACGTCGACTAAATGCGAGCAGGACTTCAAAATAAAATCGTTGAAGCACAGATTCACTATACCTCTTTATCTACTTAGAACGAGTCGAACCATAATTAGGGACCGGTTTTGTTTTTTTCTAGGTTTACATGGCGAACATACACGACAAGGCCAAATAAACAGTCTAAGGATCATAAATCTTATAGATCCGTGCTTATGAAAGCTTATCTTTTGTCTCTAACTGGTCTAAACATATTTTAAAAATAGAGAGCGCGCTGTGCACAATGCTCGGGAAGTCTTGTTCGTTCATGCCTAGGAGTATTAAAATGCCATCTACGTAGCGAAACACTTTTGCCACTTTTGTGGGGTCTAGGCACTTTTGAAGTAATCTGTTGTGATGTGCGAAAAATAGATAACTGAAAATCGGTGCTATGCAAGATCCGATGCAGACTCCGTCTTTCGAAGGTGTCTGTTACCGTTCCAAGCTGCGAAGGTGGAATTGGGATACACTGTGAGCATTTGTCACGGAGTGGGGGTCAAATTAATAAAAATAAAGCAATGATCCACTCCGTAGGATAAACGAGAAATTACGGGAAAAGAACAAAAGAGCTAAGTTCGACCGGTGACTAGCGCTAGGTCCACGCCCGGTGTATAATCAGTAGAGAGAGACGATGACACAGGGAGGATAAGCAAACAAAAGATTAAATTTAATAAAATGAAAAACTTCGCCGCGCACGGCAATAGATCACTCAACACAAACCACACTCCAGCTCAACGCTATGGAGCCCTGCGAGCCAGAGACTAATACTAAAAAGACTCGACGCTCATAAAACAGGAACAAGCCAACAAAACAGCGACGAAAACCCGACACTAACTACACAACGAGAGCAAACCGAGATGGAACTCGAACGTCTCCGCTACACACATGGGATCACCCCCAAAACAGTCGCGACAGAAAGAAGCACTGCGTAAAAATCGTCCCAATGTTCAACAGTTCGTACTTCAGAGCCGGAGGATGAAGTCGACAAATCAAAGAAAACCAGGCTTATCTTTCCGGAAGATGCTGAGTCCAGAGCAGTCCGTCGTCTGGAGTCGTGGGCCGATGAACGACGTCTCGGAGTCCGGCGGTCCGGTCAGAAGCTCGATGAGATCGACACCGCGCACCACACAGCCACGCACGCTTCAGCACAACCAACTCAAACACTTGCCCGACAGGCAGGGCAGAAGCCAAAAATCAAACGTTCCAAGACTCACGTGCAGGGAGAAACCGCGTCGAGCAGCGACCCGGCCAGCTCCGGGGCTCGACTACCTCCTTTGTTCCAGAACCCCCTTTTATAGGCTCGTCTACCGACCAACCTCCCGTTTTCCCGCCTTTCGGGCCAGTCAAGTTCCCAGAAAAGCAAAGGTACCCGGCGCCGACCCAAACGTCCAAAAACATCAATTACCGCCGATACGTAGAACACGACAACCCCGACAGGCGGCAGACTGATTAAGTCGCCGCCTTCAAAAAGCGCGCTAGCCAGAGTAAACATCTTTGTATCCCGGCGGCGCCCTCGCGTCTCAAATCGGCACCATACTCGAGCCAGCACACGCACCCCTCCGTCTGCGAGGTCAAAGCCACAATGGCCACAAACTGTGCCCCGGGAGGAAATATAATCCGCGTCGCCCGTCAACAAAAACCCACCCCGCAAACGAGCGAACCCGTTGGGGACGACGGGACGAACTGAGATTAAAAGCGGCACCGCACTTCCCCGTCCTGACCGTACCGAATCTTAAAGTGGTCCGAAAAGGAGATCATAAAAATGAGAAACAAAAATAAAGAAAAACCTGAATTTGTGACACCACTCCCCACTTCAAGAATTTTTCACGCGTGAAAATTCAAACACAGCACGAATTCAGACACAATGAAGCCAAAGCAGCCGCTTCAAAATATATCAAGAGAAACAAACACACACGTCTCCAGGCGGTTAAGAGCACACATACAAACGAACAAGAGAGAGCGCTTCGACGCCCCTGAAGACAAAACCCTACAAAGAGAAAATAACAACACTAAAAACAAAAATCTCTTAAAGCCGCCCTAAATAATCGGCTCCAACGTTTTCTCTGCCCTTTATGCACTAAACTTGCTGTGGACACCTCTCTGCTACCGCCTCGGCGTCCGTCCTCTGTTGAGCGCTAAGGCCCGTCCCAAACACGACGTCTTTCGAGCTCTCGCTTGCTTCCATTCGCAGCAAAGAGAAATCCCGTTCGTGTTCCTCTTCTTCGTAAGTTACTATGTTGCAGGCATTGGTCTTCCCCTCCGTCTGTCGCTCTTCGTACTTTGTCAGCCGGTTGCCGTGAAACAACTTTGTCGAGTGCCCCTGATCGACCTCCTTCATAACGATCTCGCAAGGATGTCTCTTCTTCTTGACAGTCATTTCCCTTGCCCTCGTTCAGGAAACAGCTCCGGAGGCCCTCGTCCGTACGTTGTTCTGCCCACAGAGCTTCGGGAGTGACGGTTTCCTTCTGGATTTCCGGGACCTTTAATGGCGTAGATCCAGCCGTCTTGCTGCTCTTCTTTTGAAGCCTGGTTTCCACGGCGGCACTCATGGTAGACTCGACTTCATTTTCCCTGTCGGCTTCGGTGGTGATCCCGTCATCAGCTGCTTCTACATCCCACTCGAGATCGGGTTCTCCTGCTGCCAGAGCCCCAGGAATGTTGCCCAGAATTACGTCGTATAATGGACTCTTCATGCAGAGTGCTGTTACCTCGCCGCTGAAGAAGGGAGTGCGCATCGACAGCCTGGCTTCGGGGAGTACCCTCACCGTGCCATCCACCAGGTAAACCGCTTTAGACGTTCCCGTGAGGTCCTCATCTGCGATAAGGCTCCTGCGAACAACAACGGTGTTGCACCCGGTGTCGCGGAGGATCGTGACGACCCGCTTTCCCACTTTTCCAGTTTGTACTGGTACTCCATCCGTCAAGTGCCTCGTTCCGGCCGCAATGATCGAATTTACGATCGGGAGTCGCTCCCCGTTCTTCAAGTTCACGTACCCGTTCTGAATGAGCCCGTCGGTCATCTGGGCGTTCTCAGCAGTCACGCAGCAGGAAGCTTGAGATCGCCCCCGGGGTCCATCTTGAGATCCTTCCTGGCAGGAATTTGCGGTGTGGCCCGTCCGACCACATCTCCAGCAGGAGGGAGTCTTCGGGCCTTTCTCCCGGCAGTCAGCGGCCCGGTGTCCCATGCGGTTGCAGAGAAAGCATCTCAAGGGCGGCCGTCCCTCTCCCGCAGGTTTCTTGTTGACGTCTCGTGGAGCATCAGGGTTCGGTTTCTTCTCTTCCACCTTGAATCCAAGAGACTGGGCCCCTTGTGCTTCCAAAAACCGATCGGCCAAGTCGGCCATGTCGTTCAGAGCCTTAGATCCTCTCTCCTTGATGAAGACGGCGAGCTTCGGCGAGCACCCCTTTATGAATTGTTCGGTGAGCACTAGGTTCCGGAGAGTGTCGTACTCCTTGATCGTCTCGGCAAGTTCGACCCAACGGTCGAATAGGCTCGCCAGGCGTGCTGCAAACTGTGCTCCCGTTTCCCCGCTTTCCGGTTTGGCGTTCCGAAACTTTTCGCGGAATCCCTCTGCAGTCAGACGGAACCGTCTCATCAATGCCCTCTTCACGCCCTCGTAGTCAACGGACTCCTGCGGAGTGAGTCGAGAAATTACCGACAGTGCCTCGCCCTTCAAACACAATGCGAGCATCGTAGCCCATTGGTCGCGAGGCCAGAGTTGTCCCAGGGCTAAACGCTCGAACCGAAGGAGATACGCGTCTAAGTCGTCCTTCTTCTCATCAAAGGCCGCCATCCAGCGTTGAGGGCTCGTTAGGACGGCGCCGTGAGTCGCCGAAGCCCCATTCGTAGGGCTCGCATTTTCGACTTCTTTAAGCCGAATCTTCAACTCTATCATTTCCTTTGCCTTGACTTGCCGCTCGTCCTCTCGATTCATCTCATCTCTCACCCAGTTTCGCAATTCCACCCCCTCGTAGCCCAGCTCTCTCCCAAGCGCGGTTAATTCTACTCGCGACATGGTAGCACAATAACTCTCACACTCAAAGCAAGAAACAAACGATTACTCAAATCGCCCGCCCTCGTTCTCCCTCGCGGCCCTCCTCCACAGTTGAGTCGTCTCTCTAAGCTTACACCATGCCACCGGTCCTGTCGCGGACGCCAGTTTGTCACGGAGTGGGGGTCAAATTAATAAAAATAAAGCAATGATCCACTCCGTAGGATAAACGAGAAATTACGGGAAAAGAACAAAAGAGCTAAGTTCGACCGGTGACTAGCGCTAGGTCCACGCCCGGTGTATAATCAGTAGAGAGAGACGATGACACAGGGAGGATAAGCAAACAAAAGATTAAATTTAATAAAATGAAAAAACTTCGCCGCGCACGGCAATAGATCACTCAACACAAACCACACTCCAGCTCAACGCTATGGAGCCCTGCGAGCCAGAGACTAATACTAAAAAGACTCGACGCTCATAAAACAGGAACAAGCCAACAAAACAGCGACGAAAACCCGACACTAACTAACAGCGAGAGCAAACCGAGATAGAACTCGAACGTCTCCGCTACACACATGGGATCACCCCCAAAACAGTCGCGACAGAAAGAAGCACTGCGTAAAAATCGTCCCAATGTTCAACAGTTCGTACTTCAGAGCCGGAGGATGAAGTCGACAAATCAAAGAAAACCAGGCTTATCTTTCCGGAAGATGCTGAGTCCAGAGCAGTCCGTCGTCTGGAGTCGTGGGCCGATGAACGACGTCTCGGAGTCCGGCGGTCCGGTCAGAAGCTCGATGAGATCGACACCGCGCACCACACAGCCACGCACGCTTCAGCACAACCAACTCAAACACTTGCCCGACAGGCAGGGCAGAAGCCAAAAATCAAACGTTCCAAGACTCACGTGCAGGGAGAAACCGCGTCGAGCAGCGACCCGGCCAGCTCCGGGGCTCGACTACCTCCTTTGTTCCAGAACCCCCTTTTATAGGCTCGTCTACCGACCAACCTCCCGTTTTCCCGCCTTTCGGGCCAGTCAAGTTCCCAGAAAAGCAAAGGTACCCGGCGCCGACCCAAACGTCCAAAAACATCAATTACCGCCGATACGTAGAACACGACAACCCCGACAGGCGGCAGACTGATTAAGTCGCCGCCTTCAAAAAGCGCGCTAGCCAGAGTAAACATCTTTGTATCCCGGCGGCGCCCTCGCGTCTCAAATCGGCACCATACTCGAGCCAGCACACGCACCCCTCCGTCTGCGAGGTCAAAGCCACAATGGCCACAAACTGTGCCCCGGGATGAAATATAATCCGCGTCGCCCGTCAACAAAAACCCACCCCGCAAACGAGCGAACCCGTTGGGGACGACGGGACGAACTGAGATTAAAAGCGGCACCGCACTTCCCCGTCCTGACCGTACCGAATCTTAAAGTGGTCCGAAAAGGAGATCATAAAAATGAGAAACAAAAATAAAGAAAAACCTGAATTCGTGAC
>JAZHYW010038320.1:0-30929 GCA_037355805.1 Ixodes ricinus
ATCAACATAGAAGATACCGTGTTGCCGCTATACTCGGCGCGCGGAGTTTTCCTAGGAGAAACACACATTGAGTATAGCGATTAAGTGTATATACATCGAAAAGATACGGCATGAAGCTAATGAAACTTACGCGGATATGCATAAGTTCGGCTGACAGCTCCAGAAAGGCAGGGCGATTGCGTTCACGCTGCAGATGCTCGTATAGTGATCGTGCCCTCCGTTTTGTAAGCTGTTATGGACAACAGTGCAGTTCGGTAGACCAAATATGGTGCCTGTAACGTGTCTCCGACTCGTGCGTTTATCGCTTCCAAAATGTTAGTCCCTCGATTTCCGCCTTATGACGTCATTGAAGTGTACTTCTCTCGCCAACCGCGATCCTGGCTGTGTCAAAGACAGGTCGCCTCACTGACGACACCACCACCGCAGCGACGTGACATCATGAGAGACGCGCTTCGGTGTATGATAGAACGCACTGTACTTTGATCATCTTCTGGGCACATCTTTGGTGAACATCCAGGGTGATGTTTGCACATTTCACATGGATGATTAGTGACAAGAGAGGACGCGGCATTGAGGAGTGCTGACGGAGGCGCTGCCGTCTTGCAGAAAAAAGTGCGGCCAGCGACTCTTCCGGCGTCTGTACGAGCAACAGTGCGGCCAGCTGCGACTCTGGTACCGAGAGTTCGGACACCCCGGATGTGATCACAGTGGGCACCACCTGCGTCTGCGTCACCGAATACCAGAGCCCCCTGACGGGTCATCTGGCGCTCAATTGCGGCGACATCGTTCAAGGTTCGGCGAGCTTTCGACACCCATTCCTAACGCGGTGTGCGTGTCGATGAACTATAATACGGCTGCACCATTTGAAGAGGGTGGCGGCTTGCGCCATCTGGCGGGAGATGACACCTGACGCTGCAACCAATCGGTTATAGATGAGTTATCGTGGTGTCCCGAATGAACGCCCATCCCCGAAAGCTTGCCCATCTGTTCCCTCCTAACTAAATATCTGTGTCAAAAAAAAGATCATATTCACGCGATGTTCTATGGGGACTCCCTTCCGAGGCCACGTTATTGGTTAAATTAAAAATACCGGTGATCTAAACTGCATAAACTAGAGGGAATCATCGACCGTCTCCGACGCGATTAAGCAAGCTTTATTTTACCGCGACGCTGCAGTTTGTCGAGAAAGGCGGGAAGCTTAGGGAATCAAAAAAATGCAACAGGCATGCTACCAATTTTCTTTCTGCGTTGCCGCTGTCAGTAGTGCGTGCCAACGATTGCTATACACCAACACAGTGTTTAGAAACAAGCCCGTTTTGCCCACTCAGCTGTGGGCACTGCGCGTGGGCAGAAACCGAATTCGGGAGGAGGAAGCGTCTGCGCATGCGCAGTACCGACAGCAGCGCCACCGCAGTGGCGTGACATCAGCGCGTTAAGTTTGTCTGTAATTTGTTTCCCTCTAAGTCCTACCCAGCCGACACTACGTTCCCGATTAAGTTTGTCCGTAATTTGTTTCCCTACATCACGTAATGGCGCTCGTCGTCCTTGTGCGTTTGATATCAACGGCTAGACCAACACGCACAGAGAATGGGCCGTCGTGACCCTGCGATTTTGTCGGTGCGTAATTGGTCTAGTCTGTGATAGCAAACGCACAAAGACGACCTGCGTCATGACGATGCATTTTGACGCTGCTTGATTGGCTGCATACTCGATCGTAGCGTCGGCTCTGGTTGGATTTAGGGTGAAACGGAATATATTAGAAATGAAAACAATAAACAGCGCCGTGCGCGAGTGAACATACGGATAGAGCGGCAGGTTGCGCCACCTTTCAAACAGCGGCTGAGGCAGGCGACCGGCTTGTCTTTTCGAGGTCTTTCGCAGCCTCTGCGGCTTTTGGGTAGGCGTCGGACGCCATCCAGTGCGCGCGCTTACCCGCGCGCTGCCGTCTTTCTTTATTATTATTTTTTTCGATTTTTGTTTTATGTTATTTTTGGCTCTCATGCCGGCTCTTGTCCACAAGTATCAGAGTATCGCGCGGGCCGCTTGTTGGAGGCGGCGCGAGTTTTGACCAGACTCATCAAAAATTTGCACATCTGATGGATTGATAAAATCACATCGGATCACATCGCGGAGTCATGCAGATCAAAGCCGTGGAACACGAGTTTACCGCGTCCGTTTTGGGACGCGATGAACTCGGCTTCGAATAATAAGAACTACAGCCTGCGCTGTCACTGACTAAGCATGCATGACTCCCGCGTCTGCGAGCCACGCTCGAGTGCCGCAGACGCCGAGGCGTTTTTTTTTAAACGTTCTGGCAGCTTCGTTATGCGGCGAGATTCCTTCGTAGGTCGCAGTGATTGAGGCTCGCCCGAGGTGCTCACGCGTTGAAGGTGCTATCGGGGAAAAATGAAATACGAACAGAGGAGCGCGCTGGCTCGTGAGGTGCAGGCTGGGCCGCCTGGAAGTGTGCCTAGGGGCGAGGGTGCGTGGCCTACTCCGATGTGTTTACGCCCTTCGCTCAGCGCTCCCAAGCTTCAGCATTGCGCCTCTTAGTGCGCTGAAAGCTATCACCGCTATCATTGCTCGCTCGCGCGTGCGGCGCAGGACGCTTAGCGCCGCTGGCAGCGAAAGCGCGCTGGCGGAGCGCGCTCTGCCAGCGCACGCTGCTGCTCTGTTTCATACTACAGCGTGCAGCGCCGTCAAAGCTACTGGCGCGAGCGTGGGGCTTGTTCTCGTTGATCATTGCCGCGTTCATCGCGCAAACAAAACCATAGATGAAGCCACGCGCTCGCGCCGGTAGGCTTTGACGGCGTTGCGCGCTAAGTTTGAAACAGAGTCTACAAGCGGCGAGCTTCCACTCGCGCGCACGCGTCAGACAGGCGACGATAGCGGTGATAAGCGGTGATAGCTTTGGCGCACTAAGAGGCGCAATGCCGGAAAGCTTGGGGAGCGCCGAGCGAAGGGCGTAAGCACATCTGGTGGTAGCCACGCACCGTCGCCCCTACAGGCTCACTTCCAGGCGGTGCAGCCTGTACCGCGAGCACGCGCTCCTCTGTTCGGTATTTTCTTTTTCGAAGTGTCTAGCGTTACGTCCGACGTAACCCAAGTTACGTCCAAATCTCCGCCTTCCCTAGGTTCACGGGGGAGAGAGAGAGGGCGGGGGGGAGGGTTAGGTATACGCGTTTCCAGTGCTCCGTCCGGACGTAACGCTAGCCACAGCGTTTTATTGCCCCGATAGTACTTACGCCTGTCAGGTGTTTTCCTTTTGGCGCAGTTTGGTAGCAAAACTGCTCGCATTCTTACCAAACCCCTGTGAAAGGAGCGTTCGTTCCCGGTAAACGTGGCGTGAAGTCGTGAACTAGGCTACAATTCGTGGTCATGTGACTGACGTTGCCACCTGGTCTTGTCCGTGACGTTACATCTAGGGATGTTGCAAACCAATGTCGAAGCTGAACTTCGACTGGTTCGCCAATCCTTTTGGCGAAATTCGACGAAGTTCGCCTTTCGAACAGTGTTGCCCGCTTTCTACATAAGAATTAAACAATTTGAAAAAAAAGAAGAAGAGGACATATAAGGTATACAGTACGTAACTTTATAATTCTAGAAAATAATTACCCGCGTTCAAGCAATTGCAAATGAGTGATATTTTCATGATTTAGTTTGGATACCCTCCTCGAGCAGGTAACCATCAGCTCGTTCTGAATTTCTGCGCCTGATAGTCGCAACTTCAGTCGAGACTTTTTTTTCTCCAAATTTTGCGTTGAAAATTCATGAAAGTCAAACCTGGTCGGACTTGAAGAACCCCAGCAGCTTCTAGACACCCCTGTACTCGTGTTCACTGCAAAAACCGTAATAATAATAAAAGAAAAGTCAATTTCCTCGCTGAACTTTACTAATTTCACTCTGTGTGTTTAATATAGTTATATGTGGGTTCATCTTAGATTAGCTTTATATCATTTCATTAAGACGTACACGTTCCCAACGCCAAAAGCATTGGTTCTTCTTCGACAACCGAATCGTGTGGTGAGCACTACTTTTCGCAGCGCATAAATAATGCGCAAAGCCTCTTTCTTTCTCTTTCTTTTGAATGTGACAGTTAGTAACATGTTATTTGTCCAAAATCACTCCTCGAAAAAAAGAAGAATACATCATCTTTTTCTTCGTTTTCGAATTGTCTGACATGTGTTTGAGGAGCGCGCACCAATGGGAGAGGTTCGAACGCCGTGTGTATTTTCTCTTCCGCGTGATCGTGTACAGTCACCGAAGTCACCGATACGGGCATGCTGGAGGGACGGACACGGGACGGCCGCCAGGGAATGTTCCCGAGCGCCGCCATCCAAGAGGTCAAGCTCAGGGGTCCGTCCACCCAGGGACGGGTCAAGGGAAGAAGGAGACGCAGGCCTCGGGGGCTACGACGCTCCCACGCCGCTGGAGAATGTGAGTGTCTCGACAGGCTGAAAGACGACATCAGAACAGAAACGCGCGTCTTGCGAAGTTCAGCTAGTTTCTAGTGTTTCTTTTTGTCAACATAATAGCAGGAAAGGCTCCACCCCCATATTGCCAGAGGGAATTATAACCGTGCAAATTTATTTATTTACTGGTACCCTCAGGGCTAATTGTAGAAGGGAGTCGGAAACTACAAAAGATAACAATGCAAAAACAAGAGAGTAACTTTACACTTACTTCATGGAGGCTCAAAATAGTGAAGGGTGTTAACAGGGTTTTTAAGCAGTTGATCATTACCAATTGAGTACAATAGAAGACGGAAGGTGGTTCCATTCCAAAGAAGGTTCAGGGACGAATAAATGGTAAATGCGTTAGTACATAACTAAAGATGCCTACTTGAACTGATAGTAAATGCGATGGTCAAATATAAAATGGTGGAGCGTAAAGTTGTCAGTGTAAGTATGGCTTAGTATGATACACCTTGATGGATGCCTAGGGACTAACTTTACACACGTCGTGGAGAAAACCTCCTTTCTTTTGCGAATGTGTATTACATTTACTTATCAGATCTATGTCGTTGCCATCTGACATATACCCCAGATCAAATTTCCAGTGAGCAAGTTATGATCAGAAGGTAAGGTGGTTCCTGACCGTGGTTGATGCATTCAACAGGTATGGCGACCCCCGCACGGTTGTGCTACACAAGAGCAAGAAAGGTTTCGGATTTGTCTTACGTGGAGCCAAAGGTGAGAAACAACCTGACTGTTTTTTTTTTCTGCATAAAACGCTATTCCACTGAAAGACAGCCTAAATGTTACCGGGCGTGGTCAGATTTGACTGCTTCAGCCGTGATTTTTTTTTGACATGTGTGTAATACAGTTGTGACTCGTTAATATGGACCCCGTTAATTTGGATGCCCCATGTATTTATCCAGTTCGTCCATGGAAATGTGGTCCATATAACAACACTTTCGGAGTCGAACTGCTTACCTACATGCATCTTTGTCTCTTCATTAAAAACAAATCACATCATGGAGGCTTTTTTGTGAGAACGGAAAGGCCCATATTAACGAGACATAACTGAATTTAAAGTTGATACCTCACACATTTAAATGTGTTTACTTAATTAGCAGTACCTTGCCGTCACTAGCTTTGGTGTGACTAGGATAGGACACTCGCAGTCTTTAGACTGCAAATGAGATCAGACGTCACTAAGTTGGCATACATGTAAAAAAATGTGCTGTAGAAAGTAATGTGGGAGCGCTGTTTCTGCACTGATTATTCTTTCTTGTGAGTCCTACTATTTTAAAGAAGACCTGATGTGTTCTCAATAATTTATTGATCAGAAAATATCATTCCCAACTACTGCTTTAACGTGTGTACATTCTTTTTATAAAAATAACAATCTCCAGGGAAGTGTGAAAAATGGTTTTACGAATAAATAGTTGTTCTGAATGTTTAGTCAATAAAGATGGTATTTTGTTCACGCGTTTATGCAGAGGAGATGAGTGCAAGGTGAGCACACTTGAGAACTTTCACCTTCGGTTACGTTCGTGGGTACATTCCGAACGTTACATAAACTTGCGAGTAGTGCTTTCATCATGCTACTGCACTACTTCGAAAATGTAGTGTACCTTTTTTTTTTCTTTATTTTCCTGCTTTTCCCACTGCAGGGAATAGATTAGGAAATAAATCTTTCCCGTGACCCACTTTAACGTGATATTTGTTTAAACTATAGTTTTCTGGTTTTAATGATGTCATCAACTCAAGTGGGCAATGATCGAGAAGAACGGTACGCTTGGGTTTCAAAATAGCTAACTATGGACTGCGACTGTAGCACAAAGTGACGTTAAAATATGAGGTGACAAACAATCTCTCTTAGCCATACGTTTTTGTTTTTACTTGTTGTGACACTTCAAAATATTATTTTGGGTTGGTTTCAACCAAACCGTATACATTTAGGACACATGGTTTGGCGCAAAAAAAGACGGACACAGAGAGAAACAGACATTTGTACGTGCCTGCGGCTGTAGAATTGATTTTCGATAACCATAGTTCATGGAAAGATGGCAATATGTTTCGTGTATGATACTTTTTCAGCCACGAGTCCGCTGATGGAGCGGCAGCCGACTGAAAATTGGCCTAGTTTGCAGTATTTAGACGACGTAGACAAAGGCGGAGTTGCTGACCTTGCCGGCCTCAAAAAGGGAGATTTCTTGCTTGAGGTAAGACCTCCATCTTTGTCTATATATTGGCATCGCACGTTGCGACGCGCTTGGGGTCTCGGCAGTTCTCGTAGTGACATATGAATATTTATTACTACCTTCGTGTCCTGGTATTTTTACTTGACTTTATCATCTTGTATGATGTGCTTAGTTTGGCGGTGTATGTAAAAAAAAAGACGAAGTTTTCCGCGGCCATCTTGCAAAGGTGTTCGCAGAATTGATGTCGATGGAGAGGAAGAACTGCAGTGAAATACCACTTGAACAAACTATGCAGATCAGCAACGTCCGAAATTTTCCCAGCAAAAGCTCATTGTGTCCAATGAAATCCTTTGGGTCAACTTTCACTTAAGAAATTTTTTTCTTGGGGTTCCCTGAAGTTTCTTTGAGTGGTATTTCACTGTATGGTAGTTATACGTCGTTAAAGCAGAAAGTTAAGTGTTACAATTAAAACGCATATGCAAAAAAAGAAAATTAACCGAAAATTGCACGAAATTTGGGATTCGTAAAAAATTGTTCCTCACTATTTTAGTAAAGCTAGGTATTTACCGTTTCTAAATCTCAACTATGATATTATTAAAAGTCGTAAAAGATTGGTTTAGTATTTACTCTTGTGCCGTAAAAAAGCCCGTGAACACAGCAGGCACTTCAACTTTCGTGGATGGTATTTTGTTTTCTTTTTTTGCACGAACGTTGTCTTAATCGCGTTATGCGACGGAAATTGCACTATGTGCGATGAACTTAACTCAATAATAGAGAGTTTTAGTAGGTAGCTCCAGCGACTCCGATAACGATACCTGATGCTCCGCCGCCGGCTTTTCGCATGCATCGTATCGTTATCGGGACAATCGGAGGTGTCGAAACGATATACTAAAACTCTCCATTGCAGTTACGAGATACCCGTGTTCCAGTCGTTGTACTTTCGTTATCGGTCATGCCTCTCGCCGCGTCAGACTGACGTCACGTCGCTTCGTCTTCTTCGCAGATCAACGGCCACGACGTGTCTCAGGCTTCGCACGAGCACGTGGTCACAATCATCCGACAGTCAGGTGACTTGGTCGCCATGACGGTGGTCTCGGTGCGCGGCGGCATTCCTGGCGTCACGGGGCCAGCCCAGGTAATGGCTCCGTCGTAAGCGTAGCGCTGGAAGGAAAAAGCGGCTTGCGGAGACTCTGTGTTACGCACAGAGTTGGTTGTGCCTGTGTTATGCACAGAGTGTTGTGGTTGTGCCTCTTCTAAATAGTTACAAAGAGCCTAACGAAAGCGAGAATTCGGCGGTTTCTCGCCTTCAAATGAACGGTAGTGATGGCCGAGGCGCTGAACACTCTGCTGCAAAGTTGTACCACCGTGTTTACGTTTAGCGATCGGTCTTGACGTGACGCTGAAATCTCACCTGACACCGTTACGTCACGTGAAACTGTGACGTCACAAGACACAGTGACGTGACGTGACACTATATTCCTTCGCTAAATTTAGCTGGGGAAACTTTGACGTTCTCTTAACATGACATCACGTGATACTGTGACGTCACTGTCACTTGACAAGTGTGATTTCCCTATCAATTTAACACTTCGTGCTAAATCCAGCAAAAAAAAATTCCGCTGATTCTGGCGGGTCACGATCTACACAAACGTCCGGGAATCCGCTGCGAGACCCCGCCAATGACTGTATGCTATCGCAAAAAAAATATATATATATATATATATATATATACATTCTGCGAGAAGTTACATTGAAAAATTCTACTCAAGTTAGGCATTTCTTTGCAGCGTTTTAGAAGTTCTGCGCAGTGTTCTGTCTTTGAAACATTTCTTTTCTTTTAGCGAGTTTTTTTTTTATTGAGACCTTTTTGTGCATTTCATTGTGCTGCATTTAGCACGCGAGATGAATAGACAGGGTGTTTCAATGAGGGCGCTTCAAGAATCCCCCGAAAATATGGTGTTTGAGAAACAAAAAAATTCTGTCCTGGAGCAAACGGTCATCTGCGGCAAACAACAGCAATTGCAAAAAAAAAAAAAGTACCAATTAGCTATATCAATGGTTCTGAAATAAGGGTCCGCGAAGCCCAGCCTCCTCAGTCAAGCCCGGCAGCAAATGTTTTTTTTTTTCTAGATTGAGAAAAAACGTTCCAATTTTCTGGGGAGTTTCCTCGTGTATATGTCAATAGGAGAACTCTGCTTCCACATTACCACTTTGTTATATTCATTTATTAAATCTTTATCATAATTAACCTATACATTCCCTTCCCCTCACCACGAGCGGGGTCCTCCATCGTCCCCGCCGATCCACAAGGGGTCCGCGAAACATCAGTGGCTGAGAACCACTGAGCTAAATAATTACATACATATTCTAACTAACTTTTTATTTAGCGAAAATAAACTAGTGGTTCCAATGAGATACTCGCTAAGCATCATCAAAAACCACTAAACCCACTAATTTTAGAAAAAAATAAATGAGGTCCCTAGTGAAAAAAGTCATTTGTATAAGAAGCTTCTTGTGTCCAATAAACACACATGAATCATACAAGATATATAAGAACATATAAGAATGATATAAGAGCCATATAAGAACCACATAAGATATATAAGCACCATATAGAAAAATTATAAGAAACTTTTCAGAAGTTTCTTATATGGTGCTTGATGTGTTCTTATATATCTTATATGGTTCTTATCTAGTTCTTTTGATGGTTCTTATATAGTTCTTATGTGTTCTTATACGTTCTTAGATATCTTGTATGATTCATATGTGTTTATTGGACACGAGAAATTTCTCATACATATAAGAATTTTCAATAGGGGTAGAAGCAACATTTGTATACCTTCCGAAAGAAAAGAGAAAAAAAAGAAACGCTAAATTTGGACGTGTTTCTAGGCTTCGGTTCCCTGATCGGGGCGCATCTTGTTCCAGCGGTCCCGCACCCCAGTGGCCGAGACGCACAACACACATTCGCCATACTCTCCTCCACCCTGCGAGGCAGTTGAGGCGGTGGCTTCGCGCCTTGGCCACCGGGGAGCAGAACCGTGGGCTCAAAGATGCGCTCCGATCAGTAACCGAAACCTAGAAACGCGCCAAAACCAAGCGTTTTTTCGGAACGCACTAAAAGCACTGCCCATTCCTTATATCTTTCTAAAATTAGTTGATTTAGTGATTCGAAGATATTTAGCTAGTTTCCTATTTGGACTATCGAGGCTTTGTAGTAGCTGTGCATGTGAGCCGCCATAACCGACCTTCAGTTTTTGTTTCCTCTTATTCCGTTTACTTCACTTCACCATTATCGTTGCAGGCCAGGTAATTTTCATTTTATATCTTATTGCGTCCTTCTGCTCAGCATTGGCCTTTGTGGAGGTTCGTCAACACCCGTTTCAGTGGCTCGGTATCTCAGTTGGACAAGAGAAGATCAGTAATGGCGGCTGTAATCTGGCGCGTGTGTAAAGCGCCTATATGTTTATTTTCGCTATTGAAAATGCTAATTGGTAAATTTTAGGTAATCATTTAGCTAATTAGTACGATTTTCGCAATCCTTGACTTCCTCCGTGACTGGCAGTTGGTCCCCGAAAAGAGTATTTTTTTCCCTCACCCAGCCTATCTTTAGGGATTTTCGAGAGCCTTGATTGAAACACCCTGTACATATAGACAATTGCAAGCATGGTGCCCGACTGGTGCCCCTTGCGCGCAAGCACGTGCAGCTTCGTATTTACTCGCAGAATGAACGCACTTTTTTTCTGAAGAAATCGATGCGAAGTTGGGGGAGCGATCATTACGCGAGGTAAAATCTTTGCGCCCGTATTTACTCGCATAATGACCGGACCTTTTATCCCGAAAAATTGACGTAGCTTCTTATCTCTTTGCGCGCGGCGCGCGACCCCAAAACCAAACTGCGACGGGCAAAAAAAAATGCTCCTCTCTACCTTGTCCTTTTTCTTGCTTCCGCGCCGCACACGCGACTCTAAAACCAAACCACCTAACTGCGATGCGCAAAAAAAGAAAGCTCCTCTCTGTGTTTTTTTAGCCTCGTTGCGCGCGCGCGACACCGAAACCAAACTGCGATCCGCAAAAAAAAAGAAAGCTTTTTATTTTTTCTTGCTTCTGTGTTTTTTTTTCGCCTTTCGCAAGTTGTTTTGTTTGCCCACGCTGCCCATGCATTCGCGGCCTTGCTGCACCAGGATAGAAAAGTGCGTTCATTTCGAGGGCTTCTCGCTTCTCTTTCCAAAGTGCGAGGAGGAGAGGGCAGGATGCCTTCATTATGTGCTCTTTGCTTAGGCGAGCGCTTCTCCGCTTTTCTTTCTTATCTCCTTGCGCGCGACGCGCGACACCGGGACCAAACTGCGCTGTGCTAAAAAAGAAATCTTCTTTTATGTTTTTTTTTCTCTTGGTTCCGTGGATTGTTTTCTTGGCTCCTTTCGCAAGCTGTTTTGGTTCGCTTTGCTTAGGCGAGGGCTTCTCCACTTCTCTTTCTTAGCTCCTTGCGCGCAACGCGTGACCCAAAATCCAGACTGCGCTGTGCAAAAAAAAAAAAAAGCTCCTTTTCGTGTTTTTTTCTTGCTTCCGTTAGATCTTTTTTATTTTTTAACGCCTTTTGCAAAGCGTTTTGTTCGCCCACGCTGCCCATGCATTCGCGACCTCTCCTCACCAGGATAAAAAAGTGCGTTCATTTCGCGCGTGGGGGGAGGGGGTCAAAATTTTGACCTCCGAGTTGAGGGTGCGTTTAACACGCGAGTGAAAAAAAGTAAATTTTGAGAGCCGACTTGGGGGTGCGTTCATTACGCGAGTGCGTTCATTGTGCGAGTAAATACGGTCCGCGTAAACATAGCTCTGGGAAGTTGGCACTTGCACGGGCTTGTCTGCAAGTGCATAATGAAATATGAAACTTGCCCATCATCAAACCGACGCTTGGCGAAACAAAACTGTTTTTATGACCAGTGAATGCCCATACACTAGCGCTGTCCAGCGGAGTCTAGGTTGGACAGACGGGCACATCCGTTTGACGTCTTCCCATCCGGTCAGCGGAATCGTTAATCTCAATTCACATGGTGCAGTTTCAACTGCGATTTCGCAGTTGCGACTTTGAGCACTCCATCTTCCAGCACACTATTTTTGCCGCCCCAACGACATCGCAACTGCGAAATTTCAGGTAAAATCGCATCATGTGAGTCAAGCTTTATCTTTCTCTTCCTAATGTGATGAACGCGTGCGTGCTGGCCTGAGGCGCTAGCAGGTTGGGCTGTAGGTTTGTTCAGGGTTTAGCAAACCCTGACAATAGACCGACCTCACCAGCTATTTTCAGTACGCCACCGCTGCCGACATGCATCGTGGGAGCTGTAGTCTTTCTGCACGCGCAACAACCCTGCTGGAGGTCTGCGCGAGCAGAGCGCGAGGCGGCATGAGCTCTCTCGTGAAATGGAGTCTGCTCCACGAACTACAGTTATGGCGGCGTCACGCATGCGTGGACCGCTTGGTGAGATCGGTCTATTCAACACGCGCTACCCTGCTGTTTTGGAAATCACGTGAAGCGTGTTCCTCGCGCACGGATGGTAAGAGGCAGCGGCCGAAATCTGCTTTTTGCGGCTACCATATAGCCTTGTGTTTAGCATACGCTTTGCGTATCGAATGACAAGAGTGGAGTGCTAGCGCCGGACGGGGTACTACTTCTCCATGCTAAGCGCGGCCAGGAAATGTTTGAAGAAAGCACGAAGGTGGTAGACGCTATACTCGCAGGTCAACTTTCTGGGGCAATCCGAAGAGAGGAGAAGCGCGTGCACGGCGGTTGGTGCACCCTCTCCCCTAGCATTGACTGCATTGCCACAGAAAGCTGACCGCGAGTATAGTACAAAGAACTCAAAAAGGAACCTTCTTGATGCCTCAGAGTAGCTGCCATTTTGGCTATGTTTGGCTACGTTTTTCAGCCGAACTAAGATTCCGGGCGGGCTTACTGGAAACAGACAGTGTTTTAACTAAGACGGTCTGACAGAAAGCCTTCCAAGCCTGTGGTGCGCGACTTCTTGAGACCCGACTTTAGGTACTGCCCTGCTCGTGCGCTTGCTTGGGCGGTGTATTTTTTCACACGGTCTTAGCTAAGACTCTGTTTCCAGAAAGCGGGTTCAAGTCTTTACTGACTTAGGGAAGAGACATAGCGAAACGTCAGCTGTCACGTGCTGCAGAGTAAAGAAGAGAAAGAAGCATAGTTCCGCTAGTTCCAACAGTAACTAGTGCCTCTAAATGGAGTGACGTCTCACTCCCTTGAGAAGCTCCTACACATTGAAACGAACCCAATAGTGAGTCGATGAGGACGGCAGGACGTCTCTTCAGATGGCCAACCTACAGCACGTGCTCGTGATCTTCCGCTATGTTATCCCTGCGCGTGCACACTCAGAAGCCCACGAAACGCCTAAGCATTATCAAAGGTAGAAGTTCGCTATGGGGGCGGGACAACCGAGACACCTCCCTACAGGTCTCATCCTGTCGATGAATCGACAGATGTTCCTTTGCGGTCACTCATGGACCGTCTGCTCTGCTCGCAGGCGTCTGGTGTCGGGATGTCGTCATCGGACATGGGCGCAGGCTCAGCCTCGTCAGCCTCATCGGCGGGGCCCGCAACGGCTGCCGTGTCGTCGGGCGGCGGCGGTTACCGGCAGTGCGCCACGCTGCCGCGCAAACTGTCGGCCAAGAAGGCTCCAGCCCCTCCCAGAGAGACCCCGCACCACCCTCTCCGTGGGAAGGGCTAGAGCAGAAGTCCATGGTGGCTGGACTCACCGAAATCGGTCAGTATATGTCTCTGCTGTAGCTGGATGGATGGATGGGTGCATACGGATGAACCCTTTAAATCGAGCAGCGACTTGCGCCGTTTAGCCAGAGTTTACTAATGTTCAGCATGTTCGTTCATTATGTTCTTGTTATGGTGGGCCAGAAAGGAAGGTGTGACAAGTGCGGCTCGGGTGAATGTGGTCCCGCGACTCATGCCTGCATAGCGTAGCATAATCTGTATGAGACAAGGAGCGCCACTTGCACTCCGAGGCTCGAAGATATGAAGATGCTAACAAAGATGGGCGGTTTCAGGCTTTCATTGCGATCAGTAAAGTAAATGGGAATACGACCGCTTATATTTTTCATTATTTTTGCCTGCTCCGTTTTATTTAGAACCTTCTTTTCAAAGAAGTAACTGGCCCATTCCGTCGTGGCGCTGCTGCCATATTACAGATGGTGTGATAATGATAGTGACACATGAGGAATGTTTTCCTAATATCCTCACTCTGCAGTACTCCACCTCATCTCGCTTGGCTTACGTATTGTTGCGGGTACCTTTGAAAAAACTCTGCACTCGTTAAATAAACAAATCACGCTAAGAAACCTTATGTATGACTCCTTTGTTCACACACCGGCTTCTTGTTTGCTTTTTTCTGATGACGCAGAGGTCCTTGACCGGACACTGAACGAGTACGACTCCGAGGGACGCTCGACTAAGAGCAGCTCCATCGAAAGCATTCCGAAGCAGAACGGAGGGCTCGTCCCCGGACTGACAGCCCCCGACGCAACGACGACCGCCTCTACGGCTCCGGAACCACCCAAGACCGCGTCCATCCGCAGCCGACCAGGTCGCGATGACAGCCGCCGAACTGGAGGCATTCCTCACGCGGCAGAGTCAGGACCGCAAACCGCGAGTCTTCGGTAGCGTCGCAGCCATGAAGCGGGCAGCTCGAGGTACCGCCCCGAGTCTCAAGGACTTCAACAGCGAGCCGGACCTGAACGTAACAGAGGCTGACCTGTCCCGTCGGCGCAGCCGGAGTCAGGAGGACCTCGCCCCTTATGGCGACGCGTGGAAGACCATCGAGGACGTCTGGAAGAAGTCGTCGCGAATCTACGCGGAAACCACGAAGCCCGTCGCCGACAAAACTAGTCAGAGCTCCCGGAAGCCGCCTCCCTAGCCACCCTCCCCCGCCGCCACCCGTCGGGCACGTCCTCAAGGTCGACGTCTCCAACGCTGTTGGGGACTACGCGAACGTAGACGGACTCCCGGATTCAAAAGTCATGTCCAGTTTCAGACCAGGAGATAGCGCGAAACTCTACGCGTCTCCGGAGTCCTTAACGAACGTTGCTTATAAGTCCAGCGCGGATGCTCGCGGCGCACGGTCGGGTAGAACCCCGACCTCCGGGTCGGGGACGCGGTCTCAGTCATTGCCGCCCAGGATCCAGAACAACAGGGAGCCCTCGGAGACAAGAGACAACGTGGTCTACTCGACGTTCAGGGTGGTTCAACCAACTCCGGACACGGGAACGTTACGAGGCGCCAAGTGTAAGAAAGTCCGGGGTCCGGCTTCGGTGCAGGAAGAAGTGGCTCCGGAAAAGCCGCCGTACATTCCAGAACCGGACTACGACAGTTCGGAGGACGAGAAAGACACCTCGAAGCGTCAGAAGTCCGGAGACATGGGAACTTTCAAGGCTTCCGGACCTCTTAAGCCGGAAGAGATGCGCCAGATTGCTGACAAGGTTCAGCAGAGAACTTTGAGCCATCGGCAAGAACAGGAGCAGAAGTTGATGATGGCCGCGAAGAGTAGCACGCTGGAACACAAGCCCCGAACACAGGAGACCATCGTCCACATCAAGAGAGACCCTGTGGAGACAGAGAAGCTGGTCCTGGAGGTATCCTCAAGGCTCCGTCAAGGAGAACATCAACGTGTTTGAGAAGAGGAGTGGTGGCACGTCCAAGACGTCCTCCTTGAAGCCTACCTGCCTCAGGGACCAGGAAGAGCCGGAGAACAGTTCCAGCGGCGTGTCGTCTGACGTCGAGGTGGAACGGCAGGAACTGCGGTCCTACGACCAGGCGACCCTGTCCAAGCGACTGAGCGCTTACTACCTCCAAAGACGGCAGTCCGCCGAGAACCTGGTTCCCCCAGCGCTGCGCCTGTGGTGTCGACTCTGGAATCGCTCAACCAGAGGAACACATACGGTCGCCAGCCGGCAATGGCGTCGTCCCCATCTCCGGCCATGGGACAAGCTCCGGTCCGGAGACAACCCGCCGACAAGGCCATCGTGGGCGGCATCCCCAAAAGACGCTCAAGATCCGGCTGGACCAGAAGGTTCACGCGACGAGGAGGGCCGAAGGTGCGCGCGCAGCCGACGCGGACTGTTCGAACCTCAAACGCAGCATCGACGAAAGCTTGCAGTTCATCCGGCTGCAGGTCGACTCGCTTGGCCTGTCGTCCGTCAGCGAAGTGGACGTCCTCTCCGACCTTGTACCTCCGCCTCCCGAATTCTCGCACGGAGTCCGGCCTCAACAGGTCGAGCCCATAGCCCCGCCGCCGCCGGAGTTCTCCGACGAGTACCGCAAGTTTGATCCGCGGCACCCGGCCGTGTACCACCTGAACCAGCACCCTTCCTACTGCCGGTACAACGGGTCCCCGCAGCATCACGCTGCCACCCTCCGCCCGGCCCCGACCCACCACCATCGACCGGTACATGACGTGTACCGGCCAGGGTATGGTACCTTGGGCCGCAAGACGGATCCTCAGGTTCTGGTGGTACCCATCGAGCGGCAGGCTGGGGATCTGGCCCGTTTGAAGTCGGTCCAGCGAGAATTCAGGCAGAAGCCTCTGATTGAATGGAGCGCGAGGGATGTGAGCGACTGGCTCGAGTCGCTCTTCTTGCAAGAGTACAGACCGCGGTTCATCGAGGCCGGGATAACCGGGGTCAAGCTGGCCAACATGGACTCCAACGATTTCATGGGGCTAGGCGTGAAGCAGGTAGGGCATAGGATTAACATGGAGCGGTCGCTGAGGCGCTACATGAAGTGAGTTTGGGGAGGCCATGCCCGTACCTGGAAGATAACCAAGCTCAGGAGTTGAGATGCCAACCCTGCCACTATACTAGGTCGCGAGCTAATTTATTTGCTTTAGATGCATCTACGTACAACCAGGCGTACAGTGACCGGTATCTGCTCTTATCTGCCATACATGTCTGTACATAGGTGTGTTGTTAAATTAACGGCGGTAGCTGCTGTACCTAGGTTAACTTTGGAGTTGTGTCAGCCTGGCTCGTATCATGGTGATGTGCAATTTGTGTTTCGGTGAAGTAGATTGTGTTTACTATGTTGTCTGGCTCGTCGTGTCAGCGGAGGGAAGTCTGATAGTTGACAATATGTCCTGTCATAAAGTACAATCGACTACTGTACCTTTAGTTTTAAAATGTTTTATCTTGCAGAGCGTTCCATGCGCATAATGTTTGCGGGTATCCAAATAAATATTGAACTGTGTGTACGCGTAGCTTTTTTTGTTGTGTATAGCTTTTTTTTTGTGCAATCGTTTTAACTTAATCTTTAGAACATTGTTTCTTCAATTATGCGCGACATAGTCATTTCTTCAAGCATTCCAAAAAACTTATTTTGTTACTCTGGTTCTCACCTATTAGAAACGCGTTCAAAAGAATGTAACAAAAACGGCAAGAACATGATCTGCTCATAACACTGTCTACAATGAATGTGCAGTTAACATGAAGAAAGAACGACCACTCCTTTGCTCGCTGGTTTAGGCAGTGTTTGTAGACTGATAATCTGTTTGCTTTAACAGGGCGGTTTATATGTACATCAGTAGAGATAGTTTTACGTACGTAAGAGAATGTATATTTTAAGCGCTGAAGCTGCTTTGGCTGTTTTGTTGCAGGATGAGGATGATACCAAGCTGAACTAATAGTTTTTAAGATCGCATTTATCCTATACGAGGTTAGAGATTGTGACTATTCGCTTCAAGGTTAACGTTCAGCAAAGAGTACCACTCGCGTTACATGTGTTTGAATGTGTGTTTCAAGGCTGATACTGCTGCTTCTAGAACCTTCACAAAAGTACAAGCCGCGGATTAAAAAAAACAAAACAAAAAACTCTGTTGTCAACAATGCTCAATGGTACTTCGCTGAGGATGATGACGGTAGTTTTTGCAAAAGTAAGACAGCGATTTTGCTGTCTGCGGTCAGGTGTAGTGATATACCCTTCCGGTGACAACCGGAGATGCAAATGCAAACGTAACGAACGCAATTAACTCGTCACGGAATGTTTTTCCGATTTGATTCAGACGATGAGCTTTTAGTTTCTTGACCGCTCCTTGTGCAGGTGTCCGGCGTTTTTTCTTTTCTTTTTTTGGACAAGATTTATCGCAAGTAAACCACGTACAACTAACAGTAGCGTTCGGGAGATTCAAGCCTGTCACCTCGCCAGCCGTTCCGGCGATGTGGTGTTAGTAACTAGTTTAAATATCGCAGTGATGTTTTGTAACATTTCATTCACTCTAGAAGACGCCGAGAAAATCGCCATTTGAAGTTGCCGAGAGAAGTCACGTGTACAGAACAACGCCGGGCACAAAATATCGAGATCCTCCTTGTTTACGCAATGTCCCTTAAAATTGTGTGCAGATGAAACAAATATAAAAAAAAAAAATTGAGTTACAATAAAAGCTTAATGTGAACATAGGACGTTGGAAATAGTTCGAAGTACAGAAATCTATGTGTGCGAACGCTTTCGAAGCAATTTTAACGAGCTGGTTTTATATAGTCATTTTTTCCGGGGTTCTTTCTCTCTAGATAGTGGGTGAAATATTTCGTACTTTATGAGAGTTATCTATATCCTAATATATTATAATTCGAGGCATCTGTAATGTACATATAACGAAGAAACGAGTATCCTTACTTGAATTTTTATAGCTTGCCTTCTTGTAAAATGCATGTTTGTTTATTTAAATATCTGTTTATAAAAGCCAAGTTGCTCCCTTACTGAAGTACTGCTTTCACCTTTGTAAATTACATTTTCCCTCGCATAATACCACTGACCAGAAAAAAAAGTTATGCGTGTTTTGGAGTCACGTGCACTTTTTTTTTTTTAATCGTTATTTGCTTGTGCGTTTTGAAATTGTTCAATGTAACTTGAAAATGGCGAAGTTGGGAAGACGTTTATTTTAGCCTCGGAGAAGTGCGCTTCTACGACCCGTCATTCCGTTTTGTTATGCACATAAACTGATTATTTCATTTTGATTTTGTTCGCTTGTACATACAGAGAAGCTAGCAAGGGTTCTGCCAGAAAACGTCTACATGATATTTCCTTTCGTGTGTGGGTCTACAATGACATTGTACATATTACTCAGTGCGTGCACGTGTATATGTAAGATGTACACATATTACTATAAAGTCAAATTTAAAATAAAGATGTGCCTTTGTGTCGTTCCTTCTGATACCGGTCAGACTCAAGCTCGGTTTCCAACTGATCTTGGGTACTCTTCTCTCAGCCTTATTTGCAATGCCTGCAAATGATCAGAATCTTTATTTAACTAATAATATGTAACATACTATAAACACAAATAATGATAATGATAGCCATAGCCTTGGGACCATGAACGATTTGTATTATGATATTGTTGCCATTTGTTTGATAACGCTTTATTTGCATTAACGTTTTATTTGCGATATTTACAGCTTAATAACTGCACGTTTCAAGGCATCTGGCGGCATTGCTGTTCGGTAACTCGCGCGCCACTCGGGGCTGCTTCTGTCTTTATATATGTATATATATATATATATGTAGTGTTCATTTTCATTTCGAACAGATTTATTTAAAAAATCCGTAAAGATGCACTGATATGGTTTGTGCAGGTGAGTTATACGGCCAGGGTACATTATGTGGGTGGCTAATCGTTGCGATAAGTCGGCTAATTAATTAAAATTCGTTAATTAACCTTTTAATTAGTGGAAATAAACATATGGTTCCAATTGGAAACTTAGAGAGCGTCATCGAAAACCACTAAATCAACTCTTTTAGAACGACTTGAAGCTCGTGGAAACTCGGGGCGCGCCAGTTACCACTCGTGAAGCAGGCGCAAAGCTACAGTTGCGGAACGCGATAATGATCTAATCATCCGCGTTCCGCCACTGCTGGCTTTGCGCCTGCTTCACAAGTGGTAACTTTGGCGCGCCCCCGAGTTTCCCACGAGCTTCAAGTCGTTCTAAAAAGAGTTGATTTAGTGGTTTTCGATGACGCTCTCTAAGTTTCCAATTGGAACCATATGTTTATTTCCACTAATTAAAAGGTTAATTAACGAATTTTAATTAATTAGCCGACTTATCGCAACGATTAGCCACCCACATAATGTACCCCTGGCCGTATAACTCACCTGCACAAACCGTATCAGTGCATCTTTTACGGATTTTTTTAAAATAAATCTGTTCGAATTAAAAATGAACACCCGGTATATATATATATATATATATATATATTTTATATGCTGGTCATTACAGTCGTATCTCTGGCCACGGCCGGACTGGATGCGCGCGCTCTCTTTCTCTCTTACGGCCTTTGTAATTGGGGCAATCGCCACCTCCCGCCGCCATTCGCGGGGGCGCTGTCTCCTCACCCCTGGGCTACCCTGTGCCTTTTGCACAGAGCGCGTCTGACAGTGTATCTCAGCGCTGTCGCAACTTGCGGCCGCGATTTTTATAGCTTTGACACCTGATCCTTACGTTTAGACCCTCAGCCACTACCTAATGCGCTTCTGATGAGACCGAAACGGTCAATATTTGATGCACATCTCCGAGAAATTCGGGAGTAAAAAGTAGTAAGTAGAGACAGCGAATGCAATTGCGGAAAAACTATACTCGTCTTTGCCTCCAGGGCTTCTGTTGCAACTCAAGAACAGGAGACGGACCCCTTCTACGTGGAGGAACTTGAAATGATAAATAATTCGTACAATCTCGTGAATTGTAATCAGGCCCAATCTATCTATTGCTGTGGTCTGCATCTTCATTTCCTAGGCCGCAGATGAAGTCGGTCAGCTGCTCTAGACGAGGGTGGAGTAGTCTAGCTGATTTTTCGTTTCTGTCCGTGACCATCTTTGCATGGTTAATCAGAAGTATTTTGAGGAACTTGTTGCAAATTAAACCAACCAAGCGCTTTGAGTGACTTGTCAATGCCCTCTGGGCAACTTAGGATTGGCGCGTCTTCAAGTTAGGGTGCAATGAGTAATTGCAGAACTCCGTGCACATTTGTACGCGTAAGGTGCCCGCTTCGACTGACAGAATGGAACGCAGCAGCAGACCACGACCGCGCTTTCCGAACAACGGCTTGCGAGGTTTCGGACAAGTACAGAGGTCCCGTCCGTGTCACAGGGGAACGCAGTTTGCTGACGACACTGCCTGTCGGATTAGAGTGACTTAAATCGGAGCGAAGTTCAATAAACCGTTGCCAAAACAACAGCCTACGAAGCTCGAACACCAGCGCAAAGCAGCTCGAAGGGACTCTCCGAGTGGGGTGAAGTGGGGTGAGGTGGTTGCGACCCTGGCGGCAAGCAAGTGAACTGCATACGGAGAAAAAATGCCATTGACTCCCGGGCGATTGCAAAGGCCGTAAGAAGAGAAAGAGAGCGCGCGCTTCCAGTCCGGCCGTGCTCTGGCAAGAGCAGCAGCTATAGCTTGCTGAGTTTTACTCCGCGGTGTAAACAACACAATATTAAAGTTGAAAATTTCCATTAAACGAGCTTATAATGTATTAAGAAGGATCCCTGATGTTCATATACAAGTTTATTGAAAATCGCATCAAAAACATTCAGGTAAAATAATACATCAATTGAACACACACAATTTTTTTGTAGCATTCTTATGTTAGGAACGCTGACTGAGGACGGTGTTATTTGTCAAAAGCTCGACTTAAATGTGTTTTTTGTTATTATCTACTAAGTTTTACATATATCGACTCAGTGCCTATAGTGACGTTAGCAAACATTTAGGAATTATTTGGTCGTACATATTTTGTTCTGCTGGATAGTGGTTCTATTTACAGAAAGTGAAGATAAGCGGCATAGTCTTGGTCGTAATAACATCAGTACTTAAATAAAATCATAAAGAGAAATATATGACAAAAACACGATAAAAAACTGTGTTGTGTTTTGTTTTTATTTCTACACGTTTTTAGTGTTATAATGTCGGGTTGCTTACGCTGTCATTCATTCAGGGCGTCAAAGTGATTCCTTGGTTCAGGAACATTGAATACGTTTAAACTTAATAGAATACCTATGTTACTTATAATACGCATCAAGAATACCCGAAAAATATTCGAATAGACACAGTTTATTACGAGCTGCTAAAGGAAGGCATTCCCAGAAACAGACAGAAGCGTTTAATTTTTGTACAACATAAATAGTCAAAACGGTTATCTCAAGTGTCAGCACTACATTACATTTCATATGTCAGATATATTAACTCTGAAAATAAATATGTCGACCCAGACCTTTGCGTAGAATAATAAAGAATGATTTGAATCATACGCACAAAAGCCCCGGGACACTTTGACATTATGTTTTTTTATTGTTCTCTTGCCCCGTAATGCAACGAACGAAATCGTCAGTTTTGCTGATGTTTGAAGGAATAGCTCGCGCTGCTTTTGACAAATCCGCAAATCTTGGTATAGTGCATGCTCTCAATCATGTCTCGCAGAGTGCAACACTTCACTTCGCCACCCGCTCACCGATTTGATTGCACCCCCCCCCCCCCTTTTTCGTCATTATATGAATAGGTGAAGCTCAGCCATCTTGGAATCCCGTAAAACGAATGATCGAGACAATACCCAAACCCATCACACTAGGAAATATGGGGCGTCTACGACCCCGCAAATCATTTGGGAGAGGCAGTCGTTGCAATATATACCGTGAAAGCTCGTCGAATGGCGAAGCTAAAAAAATATTTTATGCTTAAAAAATAAGACACTTTGGGCTGTCAACTGAGCAGGCGTAGCATATCATGTTTACAATGTCACAACGCAATTTTTTTTTTTTTTTTTTGATGTGAAACGTTTTTTGGTTAGCTGTTCGGCATTTTGGGAATCCCAGATAAAAGCGTGGCCGCGAGGCTCGACACCGATTGGTTGACGTGTTGGTGGGGAGGAGTGAGGTGCTCGACGCTGATTGGTTAACGGGGAGGTCACGTGACCAGAGGGGTAGGCGAGGAGGAGCTCGACCACCTGTGCGCACAGGGGGAGAGGAGCTCGAGAGTATGGAAGGCTCTGGAAGATCGCCAGCTATACCAGCCCGATTAGCGGTAGTATCGCTTCCTTGTAGGAATAACTATCGAGTTAACACATGGTACGCGTTAAACTATCTAATGAAGAGCGCCGTGAACGTAGGCATCTGGCGTCAGGAAACTCGGAGTATCGCTAAAGGCTTGCGACGCTATAGAAAGTTTCATGTCTACCACGCAATTCTCTGGCAATTTGGCATAATTGTTTTTAGGTCTAAACATATTTTTAGTCTCGTCATTCGCCGAGCTGCTCCCTCGCGCAGACTGCAGCGATTGGGTCTCCCAGTCGTTTTGCGGGACAGCATACACTCCAGATTTACTTTATAGTGTAACTATAATCAGAGGCAGCTCAAGAAGCACAGAGCGTGGCCTGTTGCGGTCGCATCTCCTGCTTCGTGATTGGTTCTGTGGCGCCCCAATCTCACTGGCTGCTGAGTGATAGCAAGATGCTCGGGAACGTCTTGCGTTTCTTAAGATGTCAGTGACCAGGACTTTCTGAACCATAGTGCAGCGAGTGAAAGCACGTTGTGCGGGTTCACAACTTCACAACAGCGCTCGCCATCCGTGCGGGATAGGAACAACACGGGCTCGCTATACTTCGTTTCACATTAAATCCCGACCGCAGTGCCAATGTCTCCGATCCGACGGAGCCTGGTGATAGGGGGAGAGAATTGGATTTGAAGGGCGGGAGGAATCATTGGCTTGTCTTTTTAGACTTAGGCTAGGTGGCGCAAGCTACCGCCCTTTACAAAGGGTATAGTCATTAACATCCATCCATCCAGCCAATCCAGCAGCGCACAGAAGTGCATCCCCATGGCGTTCGTAGTGTTTTTTTTCTCGCGTTTGCTATCCCTATCCCCAATCCAAATCAATCACGCACAGTGAATGTGGCGTGAGATCCTGCCCCCTTTTTTTCTGGTCTTGATTGGTTAAGCCCGTTATTACAAACGCACAAATACGACGAGCGCCATGACGGTGGACTTTTTTGGTGCTGTTCTATTGGCTCGAAGGGTTCGTTGGCTGCGGTAGTATGTAATATGAAACGGAGTATAGAACATTATCGTTATATGATGAATTTCTTTAATTACAAAAAATAATCCCCTCCCCCTCCAAAAAAAAATAAAATTACACCGCCGGCAGTCACGACAGCGTCCACGTCAAGTTGTAGACCAGCAGCAGTAGGCAGGACGGAAGTGCCAGGTAAGCGGAAGTGACGTGGAGCCCTGGGCGGCGGCCGAGCAGTCGTACTTGCAGTTGGTGTTGTACACGTCGCCGAGCAGATCTTTGGCGGTTTGAAGCAGCGTGTGCACCAGGGCGGAGACTTCCTCCCTGCAGCCTGCCTCGCCGCTGGCCTTGTGCAGACACCGCTCCAGGAAGTCCATGGTGCTGAAGACGGACCCAAAGACACGTTGGCACGTTCATCAGGATTATACAGCACGTTATCAAGCGGGGATAAAACGACCACCCCGAAGAAGCGTGATAACACAGGCACTCGAGGAAGAAGGTCGTGCATTAGCGTCTGACTACGTTGCGGTCAGCTACGTGCTGGATATGCAAGTGCCGGTATACTATGGTCACGTGGCGTTGTTCGGTTCTTGGTGACCTATGCGCCGAGAAACTGAGGGAGAGGAGGAAATGAGCGCGCTCGCGGGGACGTCAGAACGGCAAGTTCTGGTTCGAATGATTAGTGGGTAGACCTAAAGCTAGATGCCTTTGTCTCCACTCCGCACTCTTAAAACGCGGAACACCGACGTCCAGCATTGGGCTCTCGTCAGTGTTGGGTAAAGTGCATCTAAAGGGTACTTCAAGTAAAGTACAAAGTAAATGAGACGTGATGTACTTGAAGTAAAGTAGTAAGTACACTGGGTGCAATGTACTTGACGTAAAGTACTATAAATACAATGTACTTTCAAGTAAAGATCAAGTATTTTAACACAATCTTTCATGATGCTCTTTCATTCTCTTATGCAATGATTTTTTGACTGGTATGCATTGCCCAGGGGTAATCAGCGGTGCATGACCTATATTCAAAAACAGCGGCGAATATTTGATAAAGTCAAGTGGCCACAGAGCACTTGTTTTTGGGAATGGAGCCAATATAGAAGTCCCTTTTCTGAATTTGGCGCAGCTTGCACTGGATTGTTGCACCCAGGGGGGTTAAATGTTCTTGGGGAGAGCATGACGTCAAATCCATTGGTTCCGCAAGCAATCATCTCATAAAGGAGTGTCCTCCCCTTAATAAAAAAAAAAACTGAATGTGCAAGCGAGCTGGTGATAATTGATAATAATGTGGCACCTGAGATTGGGGCGCGAAAAAATTGAGGGAACTTTCAAGTCGAAGGGAAAGACAGAAGAGAATGTCTGAAAACATTGTGACGTTCTCCTCTGTTGTCTTTTTCTTCGACTTAAAAGTTTAATTATTCTGACTTGCAGTCTCAGGTGCTACATTGTGATTAATTTTGCTCTCCTAATACTTGAAACCTCCTCGCTTTTGCTGACCGACCGAGAAGTAGCGAGAGTTTGCAGAGCTACGGGAAAGCCGCCCCCAAAACAAACGGAGCGATGCGTAGTCTGCTCACGTTTCTGGTAAGAGTGGAATATCCCTCCCAGTATTTCTTCGGAGTTGACAAAGCATCATTTTGTGATACAAATTTAACCAAACCAAATTTGGGTGTGAACTTTGAAGTCGGGAATTGTACTTTGCTCGGAAAGTACCAGAAAAAAATACTTGGTAGTAAAGTACAAGACAATACTCACAGAATGTACTTCAAGTAAAGTAGAAGTTTCCTAAACCTACTTCGAGTAGTACTTTAAGTACAATGTACTTAAAGTACTTCCCAACACTGGCTCTCGTATTCGGACGCGTTCGACGAGTGCAATGGAGTCAAAGGCAGCTAACTTTAGGTCTACCCACTAATCAGTCCAATCAGCGTTCGGCGTTCCCGTCCGCTCTCCGTCTCCTCCTCTGCCTCAGTTTCTCGGCGCATAGTGGTATTTGAACGCAAGTGGCCGCAACATGTACTCGCACGCAAATGTGTGCTTGAGAGTCAGAAGTACGGGAGGAAGAAAAATCCACGTCGTCTAATGGCGCGTTTACACTTGCGGATGCGCGCAGGCGGAAATGGGATTTTAGAGCCGGGTGGCGAAATTGACTCGTTGCTGGCGGAAACTTTGGATATGGGCCCCGGATTGATCTAGATTGCTTGACCACATACTCTGAGCATGTATTGGACGCTAGGGTGACGTCATCATTCGGCATGAACTCGGCTCAACTCGTATAGGAAACGAGGACTGCGTCAGGGTTCGGCAAGGGCTCGGATCCAATCACGCGCTTCATGACTAAGGAATGGCGACCGCCAATGTTGCCTGATGGACTTTTAAAAGAAGGGTCTGTTACAGACGTAAAAAAAGTCAATGTACGAGAATTTTTTTTAATTACTTGTAATTCGCCAATTCGCGGTGGCACACTGAGAGGGGAGTGGCCAAACGAAAATGACTCCCTCCTCCCACACACACACATTCCGGGTACAGTGCCGATCCTAGCGGCAGTTTTTTGACCCTGTATTAAACTTTTGCCGAAGTTTGGTGACCGGTAGCGTATTGAAGGTCTTTGGTACTATCTGTGAGAAATGGCCGCTTATAACGTTCGCAGAATTATCGCGAGCCAACTATTGAAAGAACGATGTTTAAAAACATTGTAAACATATACGCATATCGAATTGGTTCCAGGGCTGCCACATAGATGGAGCAAGTGTGTTTTCTCGTCGCAAGCGGTCAAGGCACTCAGTCACACTCAAACGCAAATGTGCGAACCAGACTCTCAACTATAAACTTACTTTGGCTTTCCTCACTCACCGAGCTCTCTCCCTCTCTCCGTTACTTGCAGCGATGGGCTCTTTCACGTACTTTCCGGGAAAGCAGACGCACCGTATCTCTTAAGCCACACTGCTAATACATCATACGAAACACACTCTGCAGACACTTTCTGATGCGTATTTCTTCCTCGCAGGACGGTCCTGTCACAGTGGTCGTACACAAACTGCCCGCAGACATCTTCGAAGCATACATGCGTACGCATGAAACAAAGCATGTCCGCAAACTTAGTCATCCTGTCTGCAGCGAACAACGAGTCTTTCGTACGCTGTACCGTAACCTCCTATATACCTACAAAGCCTTGCAGATCGCCACGAGAAGCGGCCGCCGAAATGGAAAAGATGGAGAGGCAGACAACGGATGAGAGGAGAGCCACGTGACTGGCGCCCCGCTGCGGCGAGATGCCGATACATACTTCTCCCGAGCGGACAAGTGTGTTTCGGGTCCTCGCCGCTGCAAAAGATGTGCGCTGACGACCAGGTTCCCCGAGAAATGCTCCGTGCTACCAGATCCTCGTGCTCCAAATCTGCGACCGGGCACTCTATGCATGGCTCCGTCGTCGAAGTGCCAGGTGTTGTGAGTAGCTATGGCTGTATACGAGCGGTGCAACTGCGGGCTTAGACTTCAGCGTATAGAGTTTCAAAAAAGAATCGGAAACGTACCAGCAGGCTTCGTGAAGGTCATTGGGGTTAGTCGCATTGAATTGCTTCTCCGAAAGTTGACTCCTGAAGCTGGTGCCGCACGCTTTGGTCCCCTGGATCGCCTGGTCCGTTTGGCACTGGGATCGGGCCAGAGCTGCGGGGAATAGTCATTAACATCACGAGGCGAGTATAGCTTGTTCACCAGAGTCAACTTAAGAAACGCGAGGCGTGGCGACTCCCGAACATCTTATTATAGCTCTGAAACCAATGAGACTCCGGCATTAGATGATATTAAAATCGAAGAACCAATCACAATCGAAGCAAAACGCGTGAAAAAAAAATAACCAAGACCTACGGCGTGTTATAAACTGTTAGCGACTATAGTACTGTACTTCGTATAAAACGGACGTCTAGGATGTACCAAAAGGTCACTGACGTTTAAAAAAAATGGTGGACAAACTATAATCGAGCTATAGACTTTGATGGCCTCTCAAATATAAGTAACAAAAATTAAATTGTGAAAATCTCAATTTTTTTAAAAACCTTTAATGAGCAGTTAACACGTAGGAATTCCAACCCGAGTGCTGTAATATAAAACTCTTGGCTTTCGTGTATAAACTGCAGAGCGTAAAATGAATTCAAATTTCAAACGCTGCCTCAATGAAAACGATCCAATGTGTAGGGTGTGCCATTAATCACTGCGATCGATAACAATATCACGTGATACATTCCTATAGTGATTGACCGGCCCGGATGGCTGCTGGCGCTGCCGAGAAGGAATATCGATTCGATGCGCATTCTAGAGTTTGATAACGCTTCCTTTACAGCGGAGCTGTTAAGGGCTAGTTTCCTAGGATCGTGTCTGTCCTCAAATGACCTGATGACACAGAACTCTGGACAGTTACCGCTACCTAAAAGCGACAGCGGCAACCAGACAACCGGCTTGCCGGTTGTCTGGTTGCCGTCGTCGCTCATAGATGGCGGCAACATTTTGAGCCTTTCCACTCTGGCTTGCCGACTTTCGGCTGGTCATTACTTCATTCCCATCATAGAACAGCTTCACTGGTCTTCCTTCTTCACCATTCCTTGTTTACAAGAGTGGAAAGGCTGAAAGATTTTTGGTCTGTCTTTTGATATTGATGTTAATTATTTCACGGTCGATCATTGTAGTATGACGGATACTCGCTAACATATTTTACGTCCTTAGAGGTGCAAATTAACTTATCCAAGGGCTAACAGCTTAAGGGTGTTACATTAACATCCTTAGAAAGCTTGCAAAATAAAAAAATAGTGTTCTGGAGTTCTTAACCCCTCTGGAGGTAGTGTTTACGAGCAACATTGTACAACGAGCACCCATTACAGAATATTGCACATATGGACAGAAACCATAGGTATAGACGCCATGAAGCACACTCGAGACTGGAATCTCGATCGTGTCGACCGCTCCACTGCCTTGTATACTCTACATTCAATGATACTCAATTGCGGGGTGACCATCTCCGCAACTACGAAGTTTATGAGTATTTGTTTTATTCCTGTCAATATATCACATAAGGCGTAATATCTTGAAGTTTAAGGAATACATCCCCAAGTCAAATATTTAGTATAGGCAACAATTATTTAATATAGTCGCTAAAGAAAATTTCACATCAAGATGTTTGAATCGGGTTCAAGGTCACTTACAAACTATACGGCGCAGCAGCACCTTCTTCCACACCATATTCAAATCCTTCAAGGTAAAAGGTGTCGGGCAACACTCAGAATTTACAATTAAAGATGACGTATGACCCGAAATAAAGGTGCTCAAAGGGTGTAGCTATGGGTGCAAGTATCTGGAACATATTTTTTATATCTTTAAGCGTGTAATATATTTCAGTGTACACGCACATATAGACTCATGCTCATGCACGTACTCAACGCGCGTGTGAAAGTTACCGAATTTGTGTGCGCCCACCAAGTTATATCAATGGAGTTGACCGAAATATTCTTGCGCAAACGTGCACGAAGTATTTAGTAAGACGGCACATTTCCGACCGTTGACATCTTAGAGGATCTTCACATTTGGTTGTGGTTTACGTTACGGCGAAACGGAATACACTTAGGCACAGGAAAAGAAAATACTCTGCACGCTACGCCTGGGCGACTTAGTCGTTTCGTCAGAAGAGCTGGTCGCGAACAAAGAAATGTTCGCAATTAATTCCACGTGGGAAACAATGAATCTAGCTCGAGCTCTTCCACGAGGTCTTCCGGCCGTCCTTCGCTCTGAGTGCGTCATCATCTTCCATGGAAGTCTCAATGCGGCCGTCGCATCGCTTGCTTGAGGTACTGCAAACGACACTCCTGGTGTCCCTCGGAAATGCGGAAGCTGACCATCTTGGCTCCGTGTGCAGTGTCCATAGTTCTAAACCAACCATCATGCAGCGTACCTCAAGCCCACATAGAGAACTCTGGAACAGAGTCTATTGTGAAATCACGGTAAGGTATGCTTTCTTTTTTCTCCAATAAATTCGAGGATGCTGAGGTTGCGAAGCCGCTCTGATGATTCCGTTTTAGTGACTAAGCAATCCGGGGACAGGATGTAGATTTCTTTCCGGCATGATTCATGGGTGAGACGACACGAGATATTCAACGTATAAAACTTGATGCCTTTGTTTTTCTTTTGAGTGTGTGTGTATGTATGTGTGCCTGTGGGCGTGTATGTATGTTATTTGTTCTTTACTAGGTTGAAGATTTCATTAAAGATGATTATATTTATCACATTACTTTGCATCTTTACATATTTTTCTCACGATATTGCAAGCTTCAAAACCATGCATCTAACCTGTATACAGTTGAAGAAATATGATAACTTTTTTAATTCACCTACGTATTACATTAAATTATCGACCCCAAATAAATTCCAGCATCGCACAGCCACGTGGCGCGTCAGCTTTAAATTACAATTCTTGAAATACCGCGCAACACAGTACAAAATACAAATACGACATCGGTGCTTATCGCTCTGGTACGCATTATCGCTGAACACCGAACTTCAACTCATACAGATTGATGCTGAGCATATGTCAACCACACGGGGTAATATTAAGACGTCTGAGAAAATGAGATTAAAATATATCGACTTTCACCTTGGAATGCTACGTCACGCTTTGTGACCCACGAATCACCAGCACTGTGAGGTCTGGTAACCTTGAAATAAAAACAACTTTTAACACCGAATGTGGTGACAGCCGATTTTCATGGAGTTCTCTAACGTTTGGCTGTAACGAAAAACCGACACCGAAAAGCGTTACGCCCATAGGGAACAGTATAAAAAGATTCTGAGTCCCCTGGCAAGATTTGAACTCACCACTTCGAGGTCGTGAGCGAAGTGCTTTGCCGACTGAGCTGTTTAGTTGTTTTTTCCCCTTTATTACCGATTGAGTTATTTAGGTGGGTGGTTCGAAGCACGCAAAAGCGAAGGCATTTGCGCGACGCGCGGAAGGCGCAGTCGTGCGCTTCGCGGTCGTGCGCTTCGCGGTCTTTCCTGCCGTGCTGCGCCATCTCACGGCGTGTGTCAGAAATGAGAGCGAATGTCCAGTGGGCGGTGCCGTCCAGACGCCCTTCTTTTCTTCCTGAAGCCTCATCACCATGCTGCGCTTATCAGTCCTTGCCATCATGATCAAGCGTTCTATATTTTTTCTTAACATGTTTTATGGCTGTGTCTACACTTTAAA